>JAPFFP010106537.1:0-19120 GCA_026153255.1 Solanum medicagineum
ATAATAATATATTTTTTAAAAAATTTTTAATTTTAAAAATTTTAATTTTTTACACCACCCCACCCCCTAGCCGTCCACTCCCACCCTCTAAAAAAATTTAAATATTTCTTTTACAAAAAGTACTTCAAATTATGAAGATATAAAATATTTTCATGTTAGTAACTATTTTCCTACATTTGTTTTCTAATCTCTAGCTATAAATAAAAGTTTTTTTCTAAAAAATATTTTATTCATTAACCAAACAATATTGTTTATTGTTTATGTTCTCGTAATTCTTTTATTTGATGTACTACAATATGGATGCTATGGCTGCAGTGTTTGACATTTGTACCAATATTCTATATTTATCATGTTGTTCTTTGGGCTTCATAAATGGTTGTCGATGTGTAAGACATTGATCTTCAAATTGGTCGGTCTAGAGCTCGCACATGTCAATGTGATAGACATTAAGCCTTGGGTGATGCATGCTGAAGTAGCTGAGAAGTATCTATCTTGTAGCAATAGGATAATAATTGTTGGTGATGCAGCTCATCGATTTCCTCCTGCTGGCGGTTTTGGTATGCAATGTTTTTGTGCATGTATCAAGTTTTCGTTATTTCAACTTAAAACTGGTAGTTGCTAATTTTCTTAAAAAATGGTACTATCAAGTCATGTCTTGGATATTATTATGAATAAAGTTTTTTCCATTCCTTCGCTCTTGGGAGAATTGGGGAACAGGAGAGAAGACATATTAATGCAACTTTTTTCGCCAGTAATTCATACAAGACTCTGAAAAAATGTTGATGCAAATGTAAAAGTTGCAAAGTTATTTCTGTGCAATTAAGACTAAGTCATGCAACATTTTGCTAACTTCATGATAATCATTCATAATTTTTGCAAATGTAACTGGACACATAAATAGCCATGTAAAGATAACCATCCTAGAATTCAAAAAAAAGTTATAGAGATAAATTAGTTGCGGGCTAGAGAAGTTTATTCAACCTATTTAGTCAATATTGTGCTTAATCCTTACACTTTATGATGCTCGCTAAGCCTTTCCACCCAACATTTCAAATACTTAAAAAATCTTTTCATCTTCCCTGCTCTACTTTGGGTCTATTATAACTGTCTTTCAGCCTTCTCGAGTCGTTTCTCCACTGTTAAGACTTTTCTATTCCTTTCTATCAAGTCTTTCTTAGTTGCTTTAGAGACACCGATCATAGTCTCTTTTAATGCCATTAGACCGGAAGACTTCTTCTTCATATCTTTCTTTTCCAAAAATCTCATCTAAATACTATTGCAGCCTAATTAATTAATCTTAGCATTTGCGACATTAGAAATAAGAGATATCATAACTTTAATGGAAGAAGATCTAGCATAACTAGTTTTCAACCGCCTGACAATACTTGGCAACAAAGGTAGTAAGTATAGGAGCACTGTTCACTAACAAAGTCACTGCATACATGATGCCATTTGTCCAAGTAAAAGGGAGAAGTGCTCTTCTATTTGCTGCCATTTTTGTCAAACATGATGACATGATCATCAATTATCATTATGAATCACTGGCTCCTAGAGTTTGCTTGTTGAGTTTATTACTGATGTTGTCAGGTGGCTGAAAACTAGTTATGCTGGTTTTTCTTTCATTAAAGTTTTGAAATCTTTTATCTCTGAAGTTGCGGATGTCAAGCTTAATATAATTAGGCTGCAACAACATTTGTATGAACTTTTTGGAAAGGAAGATATGGGGAAAATGTCTTTCTATCTTATGGCATTAAGAAAGACTATCATGCTTGTTTCTAAAGAAGCTAATAAGGACTTGGTAAAAAAGAAACACAAAAATCTTAGCAACATAGAAATAACTTACAAAGGTTGGAAAATGCTTGCAAGAGGCTCAAAGTCAAGTAGAAGAGATGAAAAATTCAGCCAAAGTATATGAAATATTGGGTGAAAATTTTGCTAGATATCATAATGACTAAAAATAAAACACAATACTAGGTAAGCTAGTTACATAAACTTCTATAGCTTGTAATTATTTTATCCCAACTCCTTTTTCTGAACATTATGATAGTTATCTTGGCATTGCTTGTCTATGTCAAGACATTTTGAAAATTATGAATCGTCATCACGAAGCTGACAAGAGAGAACATGGTTGAACTTGTGTATACTGACGGTGACATTTTACCCCTTTGTGAATATTCCCATTTTGTGGGGTGTCAAGCCTGTCATATATCAAAAGCTAGATGGATTTTATGTGGGAATGTTATACAATTTTAACAATTGCATCTAATGACAAAAGAGTACAAAATTCGACATACGAGTGTTGGCCTTTTTTCTTACATACCCACCTCCCTATGAGCATCAGTATTGAAAGTCTGATTCAAAGGTGTAAACTTGAGTAACCAATTTTTCATTCTACCATTGTTTCTTTTTTGCTTATGTATGAGGAGTATTGGGGCACTTTAATTTTGTGTTTTGAGTAGGAGTAAGTTGTGTACACCAACTGTTTGTCAAAAAGTGTGAACAGATTCAAGTAGAGGTATTGACAATCTTTAGTTGCACCCTATTATTTATCCTCTGTATTTGTGTTGATTGAACATAAGTGTGCAGGGATTTCAAATACTTGGTTTGCTTGACTGCCTGAAGCTTGGAGAGATGAAGATGCTTTGGATTTTTGGATAGAGATGGAATAGAAGCATTCTACACAAATGAAGGTGAACAAGAATGAATTTTTCAAGATTCAATAGTTTTGAGTAGATGATGATGTGGTATTCTGAATTATTTTGTGTTTTATTCCAACATTTTCCAAATATGATGTTTGCTTTCTTGGTATGCTCTTTATGATTGAATCATGCAATTTAAGAGTGAAATATAGGTTAATATGAATTTGTTCCAAGTTAGTCCAAAGAGCCTGGGATCTTTGGAATTCTCTGAATGAGTTATCTACCCTCTACAGTTCATTCAATGGGGACAATGAATGTTTCTTTTTTGTGTTTGTAAGGGGGTGGGGGATAGGGGGTGGGAGGGATGTTTTCTTTTTGTGATAGACTCTAGAATTTTGGTGATGAACGCGGAAATTAATTGATGTTGATGTCATCTTTTTGTTCTTGTCTTTTGGCTTGTTCGGTATTGTAACACCCAACAACTTACAATACCAGTACAATGCAAATGAAACATGATATGATTTTGGTCAAATTAGTGCCCGTTTTTAAAAGTGCTCAAATCTCATGTCAGGGGGATATGTGCGTCTAGCACTTAAGAGGGTCCAGTGTATACATGTTTTGTGTCAAATTGAGGAGATCGCTGCCTTAAACAAAGTGAGAGAATTGAGGTGCTTGTAGAATTTAAGAAGCTAGCAGGTGAGTCACCTACTTGCTTAGCTTAAATTGCAAGCTATATGGAGGTGAGGTTCGACGTCGAATTTGTCCAAGTCCGATTATGAATAAAGTCCGTGTTAAGGGTGTAACTTTAGCCCATGTTTTAGAATCATAAATGTACTATATGTTCAGTCCAAGGAGGATATTAGAAGGGCCCAAAGACATCACAATTTCTTGGATACTTTAGGCCCAAACTAATTAAGAAGGAAGCTGAAAATGGGCAGCAAAGGCCCAACCAATTTGGAGCCCCAAAAGGCACAAATGAAAGGACAAAGGAGCTGTATCACCATCTTGGTGAAATAAGGCTGAGAATGCCTTAGTAAGGCGGCCTAAACCCCACTTAAAAAAGGGTTAAAATAGCTCCCACAAGTCATTGTTAACTTGACCAACAAAAAAACAGATTGTGTCCAAGTTTTCTCTCAACGTCTCTTGACTTTGTAAAGCAGTTAAAAGGAACTTCTAGGGTTCTTGGAGAAGCCCTATACCTTGAAGTTAATGGTAAGTAAGTTTACACATGTGTTTATTATGGTTTTCTTATGAAAAACAACAAGTATATGCTAGTATGTTTGTGCTGGTAATTAGGGACAACATGTATTTGGAAAGTTGCTATGCAATTGCCTTTTGTTTAGTCACTTCTCTATGGTTTGTGGGCTATTTTATGAAGAGAAATTGATGTTATTAATATGGTTTGAGGTATAAATATTACCCTAAGGTTGCTTCCCTTATTTTGGTCTCATTTAACAAGCGTGTTTTATTGTGTTATCTTAAGTGTAATGTTGATTAGAACTTGTGAGTTGTTGGATGGAAGATTATTGTCTCACGTCCTTCATGACTTCTTAAGTGCTATTCTAAGACTGTTTTAGTACTATTTGTATGTGTAAATGTTTTTGGAATAGTTTGGTTAGAGTTGGAACAGTTTTGGAATTGTCGACGTCGAAATGTAGCGAAGGAAGGTAACGTTATGCTGTCAATTTATAGATTGTGTAGAATTGTTATATGTTGTGCTTTGTGGGATGTTGTAAGACTATTTTGTCACTAAAACGGGCTGGACATGATATGTACATGCGAATGTGTATTAGAAAATATGATTAGGGGCAACACAGAGTTCATAAATACTCGCTTGCTGCCCGTGTGTTCTTTATGTGATTGGGCTGCCAAGATGTATATATTGGCTTCTAATGCTAGTTTTATCACCTACCATGTTGTAGATATATATTTGGAGGATGGCAAGGTTAACCCAAGGTAGTAACAAGGTCATACAACGAGGTATGTAAGGCTACTTGATTTCGTATTACTTGTCATGAAATCTAGATTCTTCCTTGGGACAAGGGCACTTGCCAACTCCGACACAACTATTGACCGTGTCTCCACTCTTTGATATGTTCATATACTTCCATAACTAATCACCTTCAAATCTGCAAACATGCTTGGATACCAAATTACATGGGTTCTTGTTACTAAATAAAGTTCACGAGTTGTTCTATTTCATACGTATTTTGTTATTTGTGTAACGTACTATTTTCATTATCATATTGTCTTCTGTGATCATATGTATGTCACATGCTACATATACAGTCCTACAGCTCCAATATTGTGACCACCAAAAGAACCATCTCAAAGGTAATTGAAAGGTAAGTCTATTGTTTATTGATGGGTGGTAGCCCGAGGGGTGGAAGAATCACCTAGTCAGGGACGATCCTATCACGGGTGGTAGCCTGAGGGGTTAAGGAAAAACCTAGCCAGGGACGATCCCGATACAGCTTTACCACTGATTAGTTGGTCATTTGCATTACAATTGTGCACATATTATACATAAAGGTAAAGTAATATAAAGAACATAGTGTATATAATTCCAAAGTATAACCAAAGATGGTCTCTGATCTTGCACCAGTGCATGGTCTCATTTGAGTTATTACTTCACATACAATATATCCTGCCTTACATATTCAGTGCATTATCTCGTACTGACGTCCCACACGGGGACCTGCATTTCATGCTGCAGGTACAGGTGCTAGTAGATCTCCCAACTAGGAGTACAGGATATCCAACTGCTCATACGAAGCTCCAGGTTGCTCCAGGGCTTTGTGTGTGTCTAGAGCTTATATGTTTATATTTTACAGTTTGTTGAGGCGGGGCCTGTCCCGACCCTTGTCAGATACTTTCTCTTATCTAAAGGCTTTGTAGACTATGTAAAGTAAAGTGTGGTCATGTCTCGTACTTTAGACATCGTGGCCCCAACGGTCTAGTCATATGCATTTCCTTTTGGCTTGTCATCACTGTTTATTTTCATAAAGGCATGTTATTATGTATAGAAAGCGGATAGACATAGGTTGGTTCTCCCAAGCCTTATCGACAATGGGTGCCAGTCCGCCCTATCGGGACATTGGGGCGTGACAGGTATTGATGGAGTTCAAATTTGGCATATGAGTTGTTGATTTTGACATGGAAAAAGGGAATGATTGAAATTGTTGATTAATGTTGTTGCCTTAATGTTCTATTTTTGGCCCATTATTCACTAAGTAGAGTTTTAGGCAAGATGTGATGACCTTTTAAGTTCATGTGCTGTTGTGCTTTAATTAAACTTTCAATACATATTCTACTTGATTTTGCATGCTTCATGTGTGGTAAGCCTTTTTGTTGAGTTCTTTTGTCTCTCTTTTGCTCTAGAACTTGTTCTAAGTGTGGTTCAAGGAGAAAACCCTAGTTGTATTTGGTTTGAAAAATGATTTTAGGCTTTCCGCAAAACACCTAAAATTTTAATCATTACCTTAGTCAACTCCGTTGAGCCCTTAAGCCTTTTTCATTTCATAATCACATTCTGGAGCACTTGAAGTTATAACTTAGGCTAAAAATCCAAGTTTTTGGAGAGATGATGGGACAATGTACTGTAGAAATTGAAAGAAAAAGGAGAATTCATAGTGAAAAGGAGAAGTATGAATCGATCAAGTTTGTTGTGAAAAAAATGAAAATGAAAATGAAGCATCGAAAAAAAAGAAGATTGAAAGGTGTAAAATAACAGGGTGACAAGAAGAAAAATGTCGAATTTCAAAATGGAAAATAATTTGAGGTGTTAAATTTTAGTGATTAGAAAGTTCATTGTCACTCATGACCCATATTCATATCATATCTCCAACCAAAAAACATACATTATACATTTATGCAAGTCCTAAACATTTGAGCTAACGTCACCTATGATAGAGGCGATTTACATAAAGAGCAAACATATGAGACCGTTTTTTAGCTCTTGACATCATTGTGAGAAAGAACACTAATTCGTCTTATTTTATTATCCCAGTTTTGTCTTGAAATGCATATGGTATGAGTAGGATTCTCTTTGATTATGAGGACACGAGAAACTTCTTTGTGGGAGGTGTTGAAGGATTTTGCATAGAGTGTCAATTTTTTCCTAGTTCCTCCTTAACTATGCTTTTTTTTTTTTTGAAAAGACAACTACCTCTCTTCCACTAGTGAACCTGGTTCAGTTAGTAGTACCAGATAGTAAGTTCAAAGCAGTCCACAAGGCAGCCAACTTATAGTGGAAAAACTCCTTGCTTAAAGGAGAAAAAATTACTATCTATACAAGTAGGATTTCAACAACTCTTTATTACTTCAAATGAGAGCAATGTAAACTTACAACTCACACTTAATGCCACACAACTATTGAGTGTCAAATCCACTCTCAAACAACAACTCACTCAACGATAACAACTTCTTACAATATTTTCCCCTAAAAACATATTCTAAGAAGATTGCCAAACAGACTTGAAAAATCGAGAAAACCTAACTCTAGATCTTGCTTGAATACTCTCCTTAGTGCCCGTGCTCTAGCTTGAATGCTCTCTCTATTTCGGATTGCAAAAGCTATGTCTTCTAGGGTTAATAATTGTGTTTATAATGAACCCTAGAGACATTTCGTGTAGAACTCCTTTCTTAAGTAGGGCATGCGATTCATTTCCTTAAAGGAGTCCTTTTCCTAAGCTGCTACTTTTACTGAGTCCCATTCTGATTCGGTTTCCTTAAAAAACAATCCGTCTCCAACTGAGATTCTCCTTTGTGTCTCCTGGTGCGACTATGCTAGACCTGGTTCCATTTGTCATCATCAAAATTGCATAGGCATACATTCAATAATCCTAACGCTTTTCCTTTCATCTTGTATTCTTCATTTCTAGCATAAGTAACTTACTTCCATCTCTACTGCTAAGACTTTTCTATTCCTTTCTATCAAGTCTCCCTTAGTTGCTTTGGAGACATGCATGAAAGTCTCTCTTAACGCCAATAGATCGGAAGACTTTTTCTCCATATATTTCTTTCTCAACAATCTCATCCAAATACTATTGCAACCTAATTAATCAAGCTTAGCATCCACAACATTAGGAATAAGAAATTTCATAACCTTAATGGAAGAAGAACTAGCATAAGTTGTTTTCAACCTGCTGATAATATAACTAGTAATTTCAAGAAGAAAAGATCGGGAATCCAATGATTTATAATGTCATCTAATTGTAATGCCACTATAGTTGGCAAAAATGGTAGCGAGTATTGGATCACTATTCCTAACAACAATACTATATACTTGGTGTTGTTTATCCAAGTAAAAGTGAGTAGTGCTCTCCTATTTGTTGCCATTTTTGTCAAATGTAATGACATTATCATCAATTATCATTATGAATCACATGCTACCAGAGTTTCCTTCTTGATGTTGTTACTGATGTTGTTAGGTGGCTGAAAACTAGTTATGCTATTTTTTCTTTCATTAAGGTTTTGAAATCTTTAATTATCTCTGAATTTGTGGATGTCAAGCCTAATGTAGTTAGGCTGCAACAATATTTGTATGTAATTTTTTAGAAAAGGAAGATACGGAGAAAAATACTTCCTGTCTACTGGCATTAAGAAATACTACCATGCTTGTCTTTAAACCAGCTAATTAGGACTTGGTAAAAAAAGAATAGAAAGATTTTAGCAACATAGAAATGACTCAAAAAGGTTGAAAGATTCTTATTAGAGGCTCAAAGTCAAGTAGGAAAGATGAAAAACTATGTCAAAGTATTTGAAATATTGGGTGAATAAATTTAGCATGACATTATCATGTCTAAAGACCAAGCACAATGTTAGCTGAGTTGTTGCATGAGCTTCTGTAGCTCACAATTATCTTGATGTAGCTTGTCTATGTAAAAACAGTTTGAAAATTATGAATGATCATCATTACGAACCTGATAAGAGGGCATATGGTTGAACTTGTTTATACATGATGGTGACATTTTACTCTTGAAAAGATGACAATAGCTATGACACGAGTGAACTAGGTTCTATAATCAGATCAGATATGACAACAGAACGTAGAGGAAAACAAGATGTATATTGAAAAAACTCCTTGATCAAGGGAGAAACAACCACTACCTACACCAGTAGGATTTTACCAACTTTACTACTTCAAAACTAAGGCAATGTTAAGGTTACAAACTCGCAATACTCAACACACCAATCTTCTCACACAAGCTCACAACAAAACGAGAGTCAAACCTACTCTCAACTTGCATTCTCTCAAAGAACAACCTCTTACAGTAATTCTCTCAACAGTAATTCTAAGAGGATTAATAACAATTGAACACACAAGAAAACCTAACTCTAGATCTTCCTTGAATGCTCTAGTGTCGATTGCTCTTGCATAATGAATTGTCATTTTCAGAATTGCAAAAGCGTGACTCTTGTAGGGTTTTTGATTGACATTTATATTTGGCTCTAGAAGAGTCCTTTTCTAAGACTCCTTCGCAAGTATGGTACCAACAACATTTCCTTGTACGAGTAATGTTCTGACTCTGCTTCCTTATTTAGTACTCCTTCTCCTAGTTGGATTCCACTTCCTTCATCATGGCCTTCATCTCAGTACTGGTTCCATTAATCATCATCAAAACCATTCCAAGAGATTAGACACTGATAAATCCTAACAACTCTTTTTGTGAACATTCATATTTGATGCATTGTCAAGTTTGTCATATATCAAAAACTAGATTGGATTTTTTGTATGCAATGTTATAACATCTTGAACAATTGCATCTAGTGTTTTTTGTCCTTTTTTTACAATTTTTTTGCTTAAGGTAAAAGAAATTTCTCATTCAATGATAAAAAAGTACAAAATTTGACATACAAGTGTAGACCTTTTTTTCTTACAATCCTACCACTGCCCTATGAGCATCACAGAAAGTTTAATTTGAAGGAGAAATCTTGAGTAACCTATTGTTCATTCTACCATTGTTTCTTGATGTCATTTGTTTGGGGAGTGTTGGGGCACTTTAGTTTTGTGATTTGAGTAGGAGTAAGTTGTGTACAACAGCTATTTGTCAAAATGTGCGAACAAATTCAAATAGAGGTATTAGCAATCTTTTGTTGCACCTATTGTTTATCCTTCTATTTGTCTTGATTGAATATAAGTGTGAAGGTATTTTAAATGCTTGGTCTGCTTGACTGCCTAATGTTTGGAGAGGTGAACATGCTTTGAATTTGTGGATTTAGAAGGAATACAAGTTGAGCACAAATAAAGGTGAACAAGAATGAACTTTCCAAGTTTCAATTGTGTTGAGTAATTGGTGATGTGGTATTCTGAATTATTTTGTGCTTTATTCTAACATGTCCCAAATATGATATTTGCTCTCTTGGTATGCTCTTTTTTGATTGAATCATGCAAAATTTAAAGGTCAAATATAGGTAAATAACAATCTGTCCCAAGTCAGTCCGAAGAGCCAGGGGAATTGGAATTCTCAGAATGAGTTATGTTCGGTATTGATAAAGTTTAAATTTGGCATATGAGTTGTTGATATTAATATGGAAAAAGGGAATGGTTGAAGTTGTTTATTCATGTTGTGATCTTGGCTCTTTGTTCAGTAAGTAGTCTTTTGGGCTAGATGTGACCTTTTAAGTTCATGTGCTGTTGTGCTTCAATTAAAATTTCAATACGTATTCTATTTGAGTTTTGCATGTCCCATGTGCGGTAAGCTTCTTTGTTGAGTTCCTTTGTCTTTCTTTTGCTCTAGAACTTGGTCTAAGTGTGCCTCGAGGAGAAATACTAGGTTGTACTTGGTTTGAAAGATGATTTTAGTTTCGAACATGATTTTAGGTTTTCCTCGGAACACTTGAAATTTTAATATTACCCTAATCAACTCGTTTGAGCCCTTTAGCCTTTTCATTTCATAGTCACCTTCTGGAGCACTTGAAGTTACAACTTAGGCTAAAAGCCCTTATTTTTGGAGAGGTGATGGTACCAATATAGTGTAAACGTTTATAGAAAAAGAGAACAGATAGTGAAAAGGATAAAGTGATGCTACATTGACACCCTGGAAATCTTTTGATGAAGTTGTGGAGGTGAAGAGGTCATCTGATTTGTCAACCTGGTGGGACATCTGTCAGATGAAAGACAGGGGAGCCATATTAGTAAGACCGAATGAGCACATTGCTTGGCGTACAAAATCCAGAATTGTATGCAGATCCCATCATGATGATGAAAAGCATTTTCCACATCGTTGCAAGAGTTGATTGCATCTGTTAGCACTTTTTGTTAAACTTTTACCCCATTAATGTATGGTAGGTTTGACATTCCTTCTCTGAAAACAAGGTTGGAGTACATTGCTTTTGGTTGGTTCGAGTTACCCAATACCTATGCTTGCAGGTATTCGTTGGAACAATTGTGGTGGAGCAAGTTTATTTCGAGCACCGCCAAAAGAAGTAACTTTATAATAACAACAGAAAACCAGTTGGTAACCTTCATTTATTTAAGTTCTTGTAGTCATAGTGCATTGTATTCTAACCTCAATTAGAAGTACATTGTATTCTTGCCTCAATTAGAAGTGCATTGTATTTTATGTATTCATAATTTCATGAGGCAGAAGCGACTAAATAAATACTTCTACAATTTTGTAACAAACATTGAAGGAACAGTAAATTATTTCTGAAGGCTAATTCAACTCTTGATGTAGTAATTCAATTTTTCATTTTGGAGCTTTCCATCTTTAATATACACTAGTCTTTTGCAATGTGTATTGCACGTTTATTCCTAAACTAATACTTGATACAATTTTTGAAAATATTTATCTCCTAAAATTAACTTATTAAGCTTATTTCTTGCACTTGCTTTTCCAATGGAGTTTAAAGGTAAAATTCTTTATTGATTATCCCATAAATGATATTGAACACCATCATATGATCAATCCAATGTAATTCTCGTTATACAAGCCTTGTTTCAACTTAAAGACGTGAATATTTTGAAACATAAAAAAATTACGATGAGAGATGATTGTAATAAAAATATATAATTTTTTATTGACATATGAAAAATATTAATATAACGACAAAAATTTAAAAATATGAAAGAATAATAAACTATCGAGTGTTATGCAATAAGTACCCAAAACTGAAGATGATGGAAAGAAGTTTAGAAGATTATATTGCACAAAAAGTTAAATAACCCATAAGAAAAATAAAAACCTTAATTGAAATTCAAATGACAAATCAATGAAAGAAAAAAAGAAAAAATGAGATATTTATATTAATATTTATGGAGACTCGTGAAATTCTTATTTTAGGATTATTAAGACTATTAAAAATTTAGAAATTAAATTAAAGAAGTTAAAAATTATTATTGCATGTGTTGAAAAATCAGGGCCATAATGAAGACATCAACCTAAAAATATTTTCACATACAAATCAATGGCTTAAAGACAGTTTTTGTTTTTCAAATTCTCAAAACAGACTTGCATACTTTTTTTTAAAAAAAAAAAAAAAAAAAAAAAAAAAAAAAAAAAAAAAAACTTATTCTCTTTATTATTCAAGTTGATGAAGTAAAATGTTAACATCAAATCGAAAAAAATACTAATATTCAAAATTATTTCTGTAATAAATGACATTAACTTAGAAATAAATTTTTACATAATTTTTAATGCCATAATGATTGGGTTCTTCATATGCTCAAAAAAACATATCATTTTTTTAACCGGTGAAACGTGGATATAATGATTTCATAATTATAAATAATAATTATAATTTAATATTTAAGTAATTTAATATTGATTTAGGGTTGGAATAAATGATAATCCAATCTATCAATCAATCGATCGACGGTTCGACTTTAATATTACCGATTTACTTTATCGATTTTTAATTTTTAAATATGTCAAAATAATAACAAACCAAAAATTTTTTTTTATGGGTTTTCGATTTATCAGTCTTTTGTCTTTAACAATTCGATTTTTGGTTTTTACCTAATAAGAAAATACCCAAAAACTAAATATATGAATTCTCTAACTATTTGACACAATATGATGAGATATAATAAACCAAACAAATCAATTGAACACCTAAACTTAATAATATGCAATATTTGCCCTCATATTCAAATTTACTTTCCAACAAAAGGATTATACATTTGAAACCAAGCATATACATGACTTATGAATATCTATTTAGTATCACGTGATATTAAATTACTAATATTTAAAATTTATGACGGGATAAAGTAGTAAATTATCATAGTCTTAATGGGTTATCGGTTTACCCAATAATCCAATACTAAAAATCGAAATTGAACCGATAACCCGAACAATCTTTTTTTGTAAAACAATTGAAAACCCATTAACCTAATAACCTGAATACAATAAACCAATAACATTTTTTTCGGTTTAATTTATCGATCGATTAGATTTTTGCACACCCCTACCTTTAACGGAAAGTTATGTTACTAATTTACCCTCCATTACACATAAAAATCCTAATAGCTGAAATTAACTCCCTACCCATTCGCATTAGTGTGAAGAGCCACAAGACCCTCAATATTATTCCTCTATTTACTGGTTTTAATGACAAATGACCTTACTCATTGTGCATGTTCATACAGTTTTCCAAATGATCAAAATAATATGCATAGGTTGATCAAACTTGATTGATTTTATATGTCTTCCCCTATTAATGTTATAGCTTTTACACGCTCTGTTCTAAAGGTAATCTATAATCCATAAGTGTTGAACATGCTCATCCCTGCTCCGCGAGTATACTAGGATATGATAGATGAATACGATCACGAAAGAGTCAAGATAAGGCCTAAGCACTTGAGTAATCAAGTCTATAAAGACAGCAAGGGCATTAATAAGACCAAAAAGCATCACTAGAAACTCCTAGTGGCTATAGCGAGTCTAAATGATAGTCTTAGCAACATCCGCTGCCCTAATCCTCAACTGGTGGTAACCGAACCTCAAGTCAATCTTAGCGAACACGGCGGCACCTTGAACCTTGTCTTGCCCTAGGAGGGTACCCTTGGCATGGCTGGCACTTGAAGAACCATTGCTGATTCCCCAAGAGAACCACTGGGCCTCATCATCACATCGACTTGACAACAGAAGAAATTACTCAAATAGAATGACATCATACGAATAAATTATAACACAACTATCTCATAGTTTCTAATGAATAAGTATGGATTACAAAATACTCAACAAGTCCTCTACTTAATGTCAATGAAGTGTCAACTCAACAATCTAAATGGTGTCATGATAGGCCCCCGATACCCTAAATCAAGCGAAGGAAAAGTACTAAATCAAAACAAAAAATGAAAGGGCTCCTCCGGAAAGCAAGGAGAGCTCACCAACTTTGAAATGCACTGAACTGGACCTCAATGATATGCAGTTGAAGTCCTTTATCACCTGTATCTGCATCATAAAATGATGCAGGTCCAAATGGATGTCAGTATATGGAATATACTGGTATATAAAATAGCTCAAGAAAATAAGGCTCAACTCACTCATCTCGACGCCACAACTCATGCTCAACTATGTACATGCAAGTTTAAAGTAAATCGTGTTTTTAAAGTAAACTCTGTAGAAATAGACTCAGTTTGAAATATTATGCTCAATCAATGTTGCTTCAGAGTTTCTCTTAACCGACATCCAATTCCATCATCTTTAGTTTGGTAAGCACAGCGATGTCGACGTTGTTGCCATGCCCGTCCTAAACTTGCCACGGAAAAGGACAATAAATTCTCTCTTTTGGATCCAAAATAAATGTCCACTTTGGGATAAGAGTTGCCAGAACAAGTTGTGCGACTATCCTACACTGGCAACATAGTTCTGTGTATTGAAGTAGATGTTTACTCGCTCCCAGCTCGGTACTCGATACTCCTCCCAAGACTAAAACATGCTCAACTCAATCAATCAACTTGGTCCTCAAATGCTCAATCAATCACATCAAAATCTCAACCTCATTGGGTTACCTCATCTCAACTAGTCTCGGTTACTCATCAGCTCATTCAATCAAAACAGACAATCAAATTCAACTCAGACGCAGACAGTCATTTAGACTCAATCAAATTGACTCATATGCAATGAAAGTAAGTGTCATGGTAGTATAATTGATCATATTCATTATGTTCATGCTCTATAATGCTAAAATTTCTCAACTCATCAATTCAACATCAACTCAATACATGCATATAATTTCACAGAATTATGCAACTTAGGGTTCATGCTATCAACTATGAAATTTTACATAATATCATATCCAAAACCATACAACAAAGCAAATACCTCATACATTATCAGGAAAATTCATTATAAATAAAGAATTTTAGGAATAGGATAGTAAAAATTTTTAAATCTCAACTCTTTTTTCGAAAATTGACTCAAGAAGATAAAAAGGGCGTGTGAACGAAAGTAGTTCCACACTTTCGCAAGCCTCACATACCTGGGGATGGAAGAAACAATCAAACTTCAGTGGATCCTCGTGCTAGAACCAAAAACTCTTGTTCTTCTCTCTCCTCTAGTGCTCTCCACAAAGCCCTAAGTGTGACGAATGGTGGAAAATACGTTTAGGGTTTCATTCAGGACTTAAATTAAGTCCAAAATGTCCAAGGGTTAAATTAGAAAAGGTAGGAATGGAAAAACTTACCCTTCTTAAAAACTGCTGCCTGAGTCTATGAAACCCTGTCTACGGGTCGTAGAGCATTCCACGGGCCGCATACAGTCTGTCGTGAATGAATGGTCTGAAACTCTGAGTTACTGGAAATTGGCATGAGACCTCTCCTATGAGTCGTAAACTGTTCTACAAGTTGTAAACTACGTCTCATGAATAAAGGGTTCAGAATTTACAGTTACTGAAATTTGTCATGAAACCTCCTCTACGAGCCGTAAAATACTTTACGAGTAGTATACCACCTTGCACATACACCTCAACAACAACAACAACATACCCAGTAGAATTCCACAAGTGGGGTCCGGGGAGGGTAGTATGTACGCAGACCTTACCGCTACCTCATAAAGATAGAGTGTTTATTTCCTAGAAACCCTCGTCTCAAAAATCCATAAGTGGAATAAACTAGATATGACAAAAATGAAAGGAAAGGGAATAGAAAGGGTGACTAATAATGAAAAGAACATAACAATATGTAAATATGATAGATTTAACACATATACGACTGACAATTACAACACATGATATAAAACATGACTATTCCTGCTACCCTACTATACCCCAAGGCCATACATCCACCTAACCCTACTAACCAATTTGCCTGCTACTCTAATTTGCAACCTCCACTCCTTTCTATCTAAGGTCATGTCCTCTGCGAGATCAAGTTTTGCCAAATCATGTCTGATTACATCCCCTTAATACTTCTTCGGTCTACCTTTACCCCTCCGTGTGTCTCCCAAAACAAACCTCTCGCACCTCCTAACAGGAGCACCGGTACTCCTTCTCTGAACATGTCCAAACCATCACAGTCTCACTTCCCTCATCTTATCAGCCACAAGGGCCACCCTTAGCTTCTCCCAAATGGTCTAATTCCTAATCTTATCTCTCCTGGTGTGGTAACACATCCATCTCTATATCCTCATCTCTGCAACATACATCTTCTGAGCATGTGCATTTTTTATTGGCCAACACTCCACGCCATACAACAAAGATGGTCTAACCACCATTCTGGAAACTTAGAAAATTTCACCAAGTCATCTAAGAGTTTAACGAGACCCATTTTGCGCATCGTAGACCTATCTATGAGTCGAAAATGGCCCTCGTGAACCTTCTTATGCAGTTTTTCTAAGTCTTTTCTCAGTAACCTTTGTGTAACCACTCCAAATTAGATAGAAGGAATTAGTGGGTGTTACAATCTTGGTCAAATAAATCATCGATTCTCGGCAAGGGTAATGGTTCTTCACCGTTACCTTATTAAGCTGCTTGTAATCAATGCACATCTACAAGGTCCTATCTTTCGTCTTAACTAACAAGACAGGAACACTCCATGGTAATACACTAGGAAAAATGAGCCCCTTACCCAAGAGGTCCTCAAGCTAAACAATGCGCTCCGGAAGCTCTGCAGGAGCCATTCGATTGGGTAGGACTAAGATGGTCTTAGTGCCTAATTTTGTATGCCTATTTTTATTTGCTTGATTGTCTCCTCAAACATAGTTTCTTTTATATTCTCTTTAACATTATTCTATATACATATAAAAGTTATTCCACAAAATATTATATCCATTAAAAATAGACAGTACCTACAAATAATTCCACATTGACCAGTACTTCATATATGAATGAGTAATTGACATGGTTACTACTAAAAGTACAGCTCCTTTATGTGTTGAATGATTGTTGTCAATTTTGCTGAGTGCTGAGATTTTTGTGTGTGGATTCGATTGAGACCTATATTTTAATTATGAAAGCACATGATAGTTTCACTTTTGGTCAACACACTATCAAAGGTTGTTTACTTTTCTATTCTAGAGGGAGATTTTAAGGTTATTCTACTAACGTGTTCAAGCATACCTTGAAAGTGGTATGAAATCATTGACATTTAATGTAATTGTATGCTGTAATTTACACGTTTTACTTTTAATAAGTAGAGTAAATTATCTGTGCACTTTATCTTTTTCATATTCTACTTTGTGCAATTTTACAGGGTATGATATTGTTACAATATCTCTTTAAATTCAATTCTATCTACTTGACATATTCAGGAACTTTTTTTTACAACTACAGCTAGCAGGTCGATTTTATTAGTAACAATAAAATGGGCTCAAAATGAGCCTTTTACCGCTTGGTCCATCAAATATACATGTTTGTCCATACGATAAACTCAAACCCGGTCCAAATCATCCATCGCCTTAGTTGTAATAGAAGAGTAGGTGATAAGCTATGGTTCCCTAAAAAGGACCCTGCAGCTTGTTAATCTCCCCTCAATCGGTGATGATTTTCATGTTGTTTTTGAACTGCTGTTTCAGTCTCCTTCTTCTGTGAACTAGCAAATATATATCTCTATGTGATGTACCTTCGATCTTTGAGGCTCTCCGGTATGACTCTACCCTGCAACTCTTTTTTTCGATCTACTTGATACTTGATGTCTAACTTCTATTTCTTCCTAAGTGTCTTTTCAGGTAAAGCATGAAATATGAAAAGACCAGGTCATTTTCCCATATTCCAGCCCATGTGAGTCCTTCTTCCAGTATCCTTATTGTTCTTTCCATTTTGGCTGGTTCTTCCTTTTGCTGTTTCTTGCACTTGTTGATGGCATACTTAGCCTACGCTTAGTAGTATAGATTGACTAGGCATATTTGTGTAAATATCCTTAATGTGACGAACATTAGTCATCATGGTGTTCACCATAAACTAATTTTGTGCATTTTCGCCTTCTCCTCTGTTGCATAGAAAGAAGAAATTTGAGAGAAACCTTTGTTTTGATGTAGATATTACTTTTAGGTATTTCGCAAATTGGATGGTCTTGGAGATGAGATTCTAAAAGTCTCAGCCACCAGCATAGTTTTGGAGAAAGTTTACATACTGTATGTCACTGGTGGGACCTGCTTTAGGTGGTGTTGATTGCTGGCGGAGCTACCCCTTAGTTAGGGGGGTTCATGGTGAAAAATTATAGTATTTATAACTAACTAGCCCTTAGTTAGGGGGTTGGATGAACCCTCCCCCCCTCCCTCGTATATTTCGTATGTCTACTTCTTCAGATTTTGAATCTCCTTAGTAAAAATCCTAGCTCCGCCATAGGTGTTAATCATATGCAACCTCAACGTAGGATATGTATATGTGACTTATAAGTGAATCTTTTTCTAGATGTTTCGCAAATGTATTTGTCGTAAGTCAATACCTTAGTCATGGTTATTGTTATTAATAACTGAATGCTCTGTGTCTAATTTTTATGTTAAATGATCCAAATTAAGAAGTGATCATGACCTTCTTTCAAGCAATTTATCTCTACCGAAATTTTATTGTAGCTTTTCTACTTCTCAAAATGCACACTGCAACTTAGGGTGTGTTTGTTGGAAGGAAAATATTTTTCGGAAAATATTTTCCCATTTTCTTATGTTTGGTTGTCCTAAATGTTTTGGAAAATGTTTTTCCAAATCAACTCATTTTTCTCAAATTTAAGAAAAATGACTTCCTTCCAAAAATTAAGGAAAACACTTTTCTAAACTTTTATCTAATTTCAAATTGATTTTTTTTAATCTCATCCATACTACGATCCTCCTACCCGAACTTTTTTTTAAATAAAATAAGATTAAAAATTTATTTGTGAAAAAAAATTCACATTTCAAAAATTTGATTTTTTTACCAATTCCTATTCCGACCCACCCAATTCCCCCCACTTCCACCCCCTCCCAAAAAAAATTATTAATTTTTTAAAAATATTTTTTGAAAATCTTAATTTTTTACTCCACCCTATGCCCCCCCCTTCCCCCGATCCCCCGATACGAAAAAATTTGAAAATTTATTTTTACAAAAATTCAAAAATT
>JAPFFP010106546.1:0-10047 GCA_026153255.1 Solanum medicagineum
GTAGAATGCCTAGACTCTAAGGTTGGGTTTTGCAGCGTAATATTGGTTTAAGTGCCTAAACGGCACGAGTCATGGCCTGGGGTTGGGCCGTGACAGTAAAACCTTCTTAAAGTGGAAATGTGAACCCGAACCTTTTCTTGGATTTTTAAAAACATTCCTGTTTAAGTCTTTTAAAAAATATTTTAAGGGTTTTCTTGATTTTGCCTAAAAATTAAGTGGCGACTCTATTTTAATTTTGAGAATTTGGTTTTTACCCAAATCAAATAAAGTAACAAATCGAATTTTCAAAATTACAAGTCATTTTTACGATTAACACCCACAAATTAATTTTTAATATCTATTGATTCTATACGTTGGAAAAAGAAAACATTTCATATAAAATCAAAATAACCTTTAATGATCTTTAAAATCGCAGTAAATTTTCAGCAGAACTTATAAATACAACCAAAAGTATAAATATTTCAAAAATGCTATTGCGAAGACAAGTCCACTTTCCCAAATAGTCATTTGTTTCATCTATTCCTTTATCAACTTGGCAAAAGTCTCCAGACTTAACCCCATAAACCAAAAGACAATTTGAAAATTTCGCGATAAAGAGGATGAATTATATCAATATTATACCCTCCAACCATTTCCAAAGCAGTTAAGAAATAATTTTCTAACATATCAATCTTGGCCTCCAATACCTTGCCATGAAATATCAAGTTGGGAATTGCAGCCTCGATGTAATCAATAAAATATTTTGAATAAGAATATGGAATTACCCCATGATTGAAGAGGTAATGATGTAATTATGCCTGAGGTCCTTACCCTTCAAAAAGAAGAAGTTTATTTATGATGTGCGCGAGTACTTCTAGGATGAACCATTCTTGTTCAAACTATGTGCTGATGGGGTCATTAGGCTGTGTGTACTAGAGGTAGAGATGATGAGCATCATGGAGGCCTATCGCTCCTCTCTAGTAGGTGGCCATCATGGTGGCGCCAAAGCAACAAAGAAAATCCTATAGTGTGGGTACTATTGGTCCACCATCTATAGAGATGCCCCCGACTTGGCGCAGAGTTGTGATCAATGCCAATGATTGCGTAACAATCTAGGCGTCACGAGTTGTCCGGGACCCCAATTCTTGAAATGGAAATGTTTGGTATCTGGGGAATCAATTTTATGGGCCTATTTATGAGCTCCTATGGCATGAAATACATCTTGATGGCCGTGGACTACGTCTCCAAGTGCACAGATGTCGTCACATTACCAAACAATAAAAGAAAAAATGTCGCCAGCTTTCTAAGGTGGAACAGCTTCTCCAGAGTTGGGACATTGGAACTATCATCAGTGATGGGGGCTCTCACTTCTGTAACAAGATCTTTCTCGCTATGTTAACCAAGTATAGAGTGTGACAGCACAAGGTGGCTACGCCCTATCATCCGCAAACAAGTGGGAAAATTGAGGTCTCAAATAAAGAGATCAAGGAGATCTTGGCCAAGGCAGTAAATGCAACCAGAATAGATTGGGCCCAAAAATTGGATGATGCTCTATGGGCTTATCGGACGGCTTAAAAGAAATTGATTGGTATGTATCCATATTAGTTGGGGTTTGGTATGACATACCATCTGTCTGTGGAGTTGGAACACAAGGCAGTCTAGACTTTGAAAAAGTGGAATCTGAGTTGGAGTGATGCAACTAGCCTGAGACTAGACTAACTCAATAAGTTGCATTAGTTCTTCTTTCGTGCTTATGGAAGTGCAGCATTGTACAAGGATCCGATGAAGTTCCAGCATGACAAACATATCACACGAAGGAGTTTCAGTATGGGCGAAAAGGTTCTGTTATATAACTCTAGGTTGAGATTATTCCCAGGAAAGCTTAAATCTAGTTGGTCCGGGCCTTTCACAATTGCACAAATATAACCCCATGGTGCAATAGAACTAGAGGTCGAGGACGAGCATAGATTCAACGTGAATGGACAGAGGGTGAAGAACTACATTGGTACCACATGTGAAATCTTCATAGTGGAGAAACTGCAGCTTGATGAAGTCTGAGTAGTCAAAGCGACCGTGCCGCAAATTAACTCAGGTGCTTCATTGGACACAACCTATGTATTGTTTTATGTATTCATAAAAACCAAATCAATTTTTGGATTTGTCGTTGCAAATGTGTGCAGGTGTCTATCTAGGATTTCATGAACATATTCAAGATGGTTGATGTGTTTCAAGGCTGAGAAGGGAAAAGTTGAGCTAAGGCAGGAACCACGGCTGTTTTCACGGACCGTGGAACTCTAGATGGATCGCCCAATGGCCTGTGGAAATCAAGAGCTGGTTGCAGCCTCAAAGGATGAGACCATGATGCCTATTACGGACTGTATATACGTGCACGACCCATTGTAGGTTGTGTGGCCTAGGTAAGTGCTTCAAATTTTCAAGGCTGGGCATATAAATGGTTCAAATGGACCGTGAAACGCTCCATGGGCCATGAATCCATCCGTGATAGGCAAGACAGGTTGACCCGGTTTGACCCATGTCAAAATTACCCTATTTCTAATGACAACATTGGTACCCTTTTCTATTTTCTCCCATTTTCTCTTGTCACGACCCGAAATTTAGGCGTGATGGAACTCGTCTTACCCCACCAAGACAAGTCATCCTATAACCAAACTATAACAATAAAAATGCAGAATTATGATAAAAATGAAAATTCAATTACGGATAATAAGTCAACTTAATGAAAAATTCCCCCAAAACCTAGTTGTCAAGTGCACAAGCTTTTAAATATAGAATTCTCAAATAAAATATATGTCTCAAATGTCTAGTTCTCAAATAGAACATACTATAATAATGGATTCTTTGAAGGTCTACTGAAGACATAAGCAACTACCTTAAGAATAATCCAGAAGCTCGATCCTGTAATGAGAAAAGTCTGACCAGAGGGATCGGGCTCGCATCCTATAAAATGTAGCAAGGGGTGAGTACCAAACACACGGTACTCAGCAAGTGGAACTAACTTAAAGTAAAATAATGAAGAACCAAGTAACTCCTTAACAACCAACCACATACCGCCAGACTACAGGCCTGCACTCAAAAAAATCACAGTACAATATATAATCATCACATTACTAGAATGTAGGTATAATCATCACTTAACATTAGGTCTCTAAGGATCACAATCTCAAAACTATTTTGCAATACAAGAATTCATAACCTCCATAATTACTCCATCCAAACACTCTATGTTCAGAGCCTATAATAGTATAATTCTCATTATCCTACTTTCAAGTCATAGGGAAAAATTCTACAATTTACCAAGTTCTCGCTAGTTCATCAAATGTCATTAAATCAATACCAAAACTAATCATGTACAGATATAAACAAGTGAAATGATATAATGAATAACCAACCTCAATAGCACTCCATATAATCATAACAAGCCAGAGCATTATGGGATGAAAATGAATGTCGTGAGATGTAATTAATGTTACGCAATGCAATGCAAAGCAATGTCAAATAAAATGATGCATCTCTGTCCTACGATACACATATGCTGATCATAAACATGCCTCAGTCAGAACCCATAGGGGCCACACATGGACCATGTATCCGCCGGAATTATTTTCCTTCTGTAATTTTCATTTCATATCTAGCCGGAACCATTTCCTTTCGGCTTTTCATTTCTTTTCTCTCTTTTTTCACTAGCCGGAACCATTTCCCTTCGGCTTTGCATTTCTTTTCTTGGATCATCCAACAAACACATAGTAAATGCACAATAATCATGTTCATGGAAATAAAATGTGCAAGATGCCCATACAAATCATACATCTCAAATCAAGAATGGGTAGCTCGATACCATAAATGTTGCAATATCTTCAATCTCAATACCATCACAATTTTAACCACAGTCACATCTAAAATAAGTATCACGTCGACATCAATAACAAATAATCATTTTCACATAGAGTAAATCTCCATCATAAATTCACAAGTCAAATATCACAATAAGATAATTACCCAATTCAAAATATTTCAATCAAAGTCTACATAAATCCATCTCTATCCCAAAATACTCAATTGTATACACATTGGAGAATACGAGGTTCAACATATTTAACAAAAGGCTACTCACTTGCCTTATATAAAGTCTCGAATCATGTCAATTCCGAAGCTTTTCACTTTCTATGACACACCAATTTACCAAAATCTATTCAAATATAACATCATAATTATATAATGAATCTAATGGCACTAACATCAATTAATTCGGGAGAAAAGGGTAAAATGGTCCAAAAATTTCGTCGCCAAAAAATACTGATGGAATCTGGAAAATTTTACGTGAAAATGTTCCCAAATGATAAGGAATTCAATGGCGAAAACCAATTCAAAAACAGAGCTAACATGAGAAAGAAATTGCACGTTAAA
Source organism: Solanum medicagineum (assembly GCA_026153255.1). NCBI lineage: Eukaryota > Viridiplantae > Streptophyta > Magnoliopsida > Solanales > Solanaceae > Solanum > Solanum medicagineum. The sequence goes on from JAPFFP010106546.1 coordinate 4,405, forward strand.
GTTTTTGAAATATATTAAAACACAGCAGCAAGATCATTAATTTTACCTCAAATGATGCACCAAAAATCAATTTTCGAAACTCCTAACTTGATGATTTTCTTGATGATTCTTGAGTGTTTATGTTTAGGAGAGAAGGGAGATTTGATCATGAAAACTAATGTTTTATATGTTTTGGGGACCATAAATAGACCCCAAGGGTTTTAGGATAAACATACCATCAAATTATAAAGAAAAAATGTCATTACCTCATCCAGTGAGGGCCCGCCACGCGCTCCGGTGTGGACTTTCGGACAGCTCTGCACCTCTCTACTAAAATGGTCATAACTTTCGGCTTTTCATTTCTTTTCTCTTTTTTCTTCACTAGCCAGAACCATTTCCCTTCGACTTTGCATTTCTTTTCTTGGATCATGTAATAAGCACATAGTAATGTTTTATATGTTTTGGGGACCATAAATAGACCCCCAAAGGTTTTAGGATAAAAATAGCATCAAATTATAAAAAACAAATGTCATTACCTCATCCAGTGAGGGCCCGCCACGTGCTCCGGCGTGGACTTTTGGACAGCTCTACACCTCTCCACTAAAATGGTCATAACTTTCTACTCTGAACTCCAATTAATGTAAAATTAGATGCATTGGGAAGCTAATTTGAATATATTCGATTAGATATATTATGGGTTATATAACTCATTATACATTAGGAGATATAGTTATCTGAAGTTGACCCTTCTATCAACTCATATAAAAACTTAGTTGCTAGAAATTCTTTGAACTTGACTTGATGTAAAAGATCCCTTATGACTCTAAATCACATCTAATATACTTTAAGTACTTAGTAATTTCTCCTAGCATATATATACAACTTAAAAGTCACTGGTCCACCTACCTTTTATAAAATCTTACGTTAGAACTCAAATGCTAAGAAAGTTTTTAGCTTAACTTCGTACTAGAGGGTTCGTGTGACCTTAGATCTTCTCCAATTCTATTCTCACATTAAGAATTTGACTTTAACACTTATACTCAATTAAGAATCATTGACTAAAATTCTATATCCTATGAAGAATGGCTCAGTCTTACCTTAAAAAAATTTGGGGTGTTACATCTCTCCTCTCTCACGACTCTCCCTCTAAATCCTACCAAATTCTTTCTCCCAAAACAGAAAAGGTTAATCAATCTCATGATTTGTAGCACAAATCTTGATTTGGGTCTAATATTTTCAAGAACTTGCTCAAACCCACATTGTTCTACATCATTCTACATCAAGTGAGTGCTTAGGTTCTTCTTCTTTTAAGTGTGTTTTTTGTGTGCATGTGTTTAATCTTACTTGAAATTGACGTTTTGGGAGTTTAGAAGGTGCTGTTTTGTGATAAATTGTGGGGGGAGTAAAAATGAAGTTGGAAACCACCATTGTTAGGTTCTTGAAGTTTTTTCCGTGGAGTTCAGTAATTTTGGTGTTCCCTTGTGCATATCTTAATGAAAATGTGGCTTTATCGTTGTTTTATGTGTGGGTTTGTGATTTTACAACATGAAAATGCGGGAAATGGTTGAATGGAGTGTTAAAAATTGGTAATCATCGAAGGATGCTTATCATGGAGCTTTTCACGATCCATGTGACCTTCCACGTGAGTCCTTGGTCATTGATTTGTAAAGAGGCTTGCCATGGTACCGTTAACAGTCTGTGAAGCCTTTCACAGACCGTGTAAGGTGTACTGTGATGGCACTTTTGCACATAGTATCAAACTCGACTTTCACGGGCACTCATATGGTCCGTGTAACTCCACACAATCTGTGATGAGTGTCACGACCCAAGCCTATGACCTACATGTAACACGACGAATAGAAAACCTGAGGGTAACACAAACAAGCCTCTTAACATATTTTGTAATGACTTGGTTGGTCATTTTTGGCTTTATTGGTAAAAAATACTAGTTTACCTTTCATAAGTTACTTTGGGCCTACTTTGAACTATTTGAATAGTTGCAGTTGAAATCCTGATTTATAAATGTTGAAAATATGAGTTTTGGTCTTTTTGGAAAGCTTAAGTTGTTCAAAAAGTGAGTTTTTGTGAATTCTAAGTTTCGAAGGCTGGATCGAGGATTTGTCAATTCTATTAGCTCCAAATTGTCGAAACTGAACTACAAAAATTTGCAGAACTGAATTTGGAGTTAAAATGAGGTTTTTAGGCCTAAAGTTATGATTTTATTTGTTTCCAAAATCAAAATTTGACTTTGTCAACATTTGGGCTTCAGAAGATCGGATCAGAAATTAGATAGTTCAAATAGTTCTGGATGGTGAAACTAATGCTGAAAATGGTCTTGTCATACTTTTTGGAGTTTCTGAGGGCATTTTTGATATTTTGAGCCTTAAACTAGTTTCATTGACTTGAATAGGTAAATGTGGTGAGAAGGCCTTAAAACTGATTTATTTTGATTCCTTGAGTTTGGATCGTTGTTTCTGGTATGGATGCATATAAGGTTTGTGAAATTATGGTTTTGGATGAGCTCTGAATACCTATTCCGAGTTTGGTTGAGTTGTGAGTTTGTTGGTGAATAGTTTTCTGGTGCAGGGATACCTTCTACTCCGCATTCGTAGACGATCCTCCACATTCGCGGAGGTCTTGGGAGTTTAATACTCCACAATCGCGGGATGGGCTTCGCCGTTCGTGGAGCACTCATTGTACTTGAATAATTTTTAATTTGGAAAACACCATCTTAAATCCATTTTCAAACTTTTAAGCTTTTTGGGACGAATTTGAAGAAGGATTTTCAAAGATTCGTATTGAGTAAGTGTTTCTAACACTAAAATAAACATCTTCTATGAGTTTTTATCTTGATTTTAGATTTAATTTCATGAATTCAATCACCCAAAATTGGGAGTTTTTAGACTATGTTTTTCAAACTTTAACCATTGATTTCTCATTCAATTTAAGCTTGATTTTAATGGAAATTTCGCCCATGAACTCTATTTTTCGAGTAAAACTTGATTTCGAAATCAATATCTAGATTTGAGACTTTTGAATTTTAGCCTTCATTTTGACCATTTTACCCCTAAGCCTAAACTATGCCAATATAAGTATCAAAATGCTTCTCTTGATGAGTAGTAACTATTATTGATAGTGGTTGAGCCAAATGGAGGCTCGATTTGAAGATTTGGGTTGATTAAGCTTGTTCGAGTACAATTTCGGCATCGAGGTAGGTTTGGCTAACCTTTTAAGACTGGATTTGAGTTATGATCTTGTCATGTGATAATTGTGAGATTTAGATGGATAATTGTACAATTGAGTTGTTGTGTTAAAATGATGATGAAAAGTGATTCTGATAGTGCCGAATTGTAGTATAATCTTGATCCTATTGATGAACTGAGTTGAATTATGTTTAATTGATGAGGACTTGAAATAGATTATGACGAAATGAGCCTTGTGAGACCAATTGGGACAACTAAGGTCTAGTATTATTGATATACTTGTATTGTTGGGTCGAGATAGGTCCGGTATCATTATTACAATTGTATATTTGGGACGATTTAGGTCTGGTATCATGGTCATACTTGTATATTTGGGATAGGTTAGTTCCATATATTGATATTCTTGCATACTTGGGACGAGTTAGGTCCGATATGGTTGATATCCTCGATTATTGATAGAATTATGATGATCGGAAATATGATGATGGTTTGGGCATTAGATGCGACACTTGATATTATTCTTTGGGTGCATATATTTTGTATGAGTTTCATGCCTTAGTATCCCTATTGTGGTGCTATTTACAAGTCTACATGCATAATTAGGTTGCACTGTTGATTTATATCTATTGTGTGTGGCTTGTAACATCCCTTAACCCAAGTAGGAAGCAAGGGCATTATGGCTCACACTGGAACCACCCCCTTGACCTGGGCAAGAAGCAAGGGTGAGATTCATACTTCTCACATCATGACCACAGGCAGGTGGCAAGGACTTGACATCATATTATCACTTGACCACGGGCAGGTGGTAAGACTTTGGCATATTAATATTACTTAACCATGGGCAGGTGGCAAGGCTGTAACACCCTTGGTATTTGACATGATTAGTTGTTCATTATATTTCTTATTATGGTTAAATGAAATAATGGATTCCTGTGGTAACCGTTTTTGGATGTAGGTATAGAGTTCTTTGTCATTACTTGTTCGATTTCTCTTACCCAGTCGAATGAACCTACTGGGTACATTTTGGTGTACTCACCCGTACTTTGTTTCCTCCCTACAGATCGTGCACAGGGTTCAGGATGGGGTAGTTGGTGATTCCATCTGAGTTTCGATACCATCCAGATCCCAACGATGAGGCTCAGACTTCGAGTCGTCGTGGATCTTTGGGTCCTCTTTTTATTTTCCTTATCTATCAGATTATGTATCAGATATTATGAGATAGTATTGTATTTGCTTTTTAGACAGTTGTATTTACTCTTCAGTATTATTTTAGATTCTCTTGTACTCATGACTCTAGATTTTAGGAGATCTTTTATATCTTTTGAGTTGTTTCTGCTTTATTTATCTTTCTTTAGTTGCGATCCATTCTTAGTTGTGACATATCTTTTGCAAATCATTGGTTGTGGAAGCATAAGCAAGCATCAAACACATAATTTCTAAGGGAAACGAGACTTTAGACTCACGCTATGGGCATAAATAAGGGAAAGGGATTCGCATGAATCATATAGCAAGCAATAACTAAGATAAGGGTAAGTATGACTCAAGCTAGGAGGAAGTAGGGACATAGGAATTTCATCACCTTCTGTCAACATTAACATTATCAAATAACATAACATAGGGAATAGGGACTAAGGGATAAATCTCCATAAAAGTCCATCATCTTAACATACATACATAGAATAAGTATCCAACGACACCTCTAAAACATTAGTAGGGCGGGGGCCAAGCCAAGTCCCCGACTCACCTTCAGCTTGAAAGTAAAGTGAAATAAAGTCTCAACATGATCAAGATAGAACTTGGCTATTATACACGGAATGGAGGACTCACCACTACAAATGATCTTCTCAAACCAAGCTAGCCATATGGAGGATGTCGAGGAACATCGGTCCCTACATGGTGAAATCATGTAGGAAAAAAAGTATGCATTAGTACTTTGAATGTACTAATATGTGGACATGCAATGCATATAATATATGGCATGAAATTAGTGAGAAATATGATCATTTAAAAACATCACTTGAACCATAAAACATAGGATAAAGAGAGACATAGATTATCATGCATAAGTAAAATAGTGATATCTTTTGGGAACATCTTGCTTTTATATCAAGGAAATAACCATCTAGTATAAGTGAAACTCTAGTAATTATAATGGTGGACAGCACACATACTTGGAAAGAAAGTAGTATATCTTTATGGTAAATACCATTTCCAATAACAAGGGACGATAACATATGTGAAGAAAACCATTTAAACCTTAGAAACAATGAGTTATACAACTTTAAGACACACTTGGGCATATGGATTAAATTGAATATTATATTAATATTCATATACATTCAAATGTATGCAGCAATTCAACTTCTTTTGCAATGCCAATCTGTCAATGAATTGGGAGGTGGCACGTTTAACATTGAAATCCAATTCCTTTGGGTTTTGGATTTTCTATTTTATTTTGAAC
>JAPFFP010106585.1:0-19116 GCA_026153255.1 Solanum medicagineum
TTGTGTTATTCTACACTTTTGCACTACCAACACTGTAATTTTTCAACTCATTTTCCCTTTCTCCTATTTCAAGTTTTTCTAGGTGCCTTACTCTCATTTTTAGCTCATTATCTTCTATTTTCACATTCTTTTTCTTTTTAGCTCATTCTTTAGGCATCTTATTCATTTTACTTACACCCACAATATGGTTTTCTCCCCTTTTTACTACTAGCTTCTACCATATGTGATTACCATACCATTATACCATCCCTCCTCAACTTAGACTTTTGGCCTGAGCCAAGGTGCATACTGTCCAACCTATGAACCAAGGCCACTTTTGGTTGTAAACCTTAACTTAGGATTTTTGCCTCAGTCAAGGTGCACAATATTGAAGGAAGGATGAGGGCCAATTTTAGGATTTTATGTTTAACAAGTTTAGGTTACTCAGATTATTACACATAAAAATGGTACATGCAAGGCTCAAACATTGGAAACAAGAGATATATTAGATATTTGGTTGGTCATTTGGGCTAAGTGGACTAATATTAACAATGGCCTAAGATCCTTTTCTAACCCACTAACCTACAGTTTAAGTTAGAGTAATAGAGCAAGTTTTGAATTGAAACACGATGCAAGAATTAAGCAAAGAAAGCTCACGCACACATGGCACCAATTACACTATCAACATAATCTCTCAAATCATTCTTTTCCTCATAAATAGACCTCACTTACCAAAACAAGCACTGTCGATCAATAACTGTTGCATGGTTGCTATCAAGACTACCTAAGAAAATTTTCATAGGTATCTTTTTGTCACACAAAAACTAACATATACCATAGACGCTTCAGTACTACATGCTACTAATACTGCCTACACATCCTAAACATGTCGATTCAATAGAAAATAAATGTTCTTAGGGAAACAAACACAAGAAAGAAAACACCTTCATACTAAAAATTTTGGAATAGTTATAGGCCATAGTTACTCAGACTTCACAGAGGCCTATAACTATCCACAGCCCATCGAAAATAGTTTGCATTATCCTCAATGCACAAAATCTAATAGAATCAAAGCATAGGGGTCAAAAAATATACTTGGGAATGTAAGCGCCAGTCTCTACCTTGGGTTGCCTCCAAGCAGTGCTTGATTTATTATCACAATAGACTTAGACAACTTGGGTACTCAGACTTCACCAAGTGTCTATGCTTCCATTGTCTTCACTTCTTCAACATTGCCAAGATCCAATTTGACTCTTTGGCTATTTACTTTGAATTTTGCTCCATTTCTCTTTTCCAACTCAGTAGCCCCATGGTCGAAGACATGAGGTACTCTGAAAATCCCCAACCATCTGGACTTAAGTTTCCCAGGGAACAACTTCAACCTGGAATTGTATAGCAACAGTAAATCCCCTGGTGCAAATTGTCGACTCCCAATATGATGATCATGTTCTTGCTTCATTCTTTGATTATATAGGGCTGAGCTCTCATATGCCTTCAAGTGGAACTCCATAGGGACCTCATGGCATACAATCAAAACGAATCCCATTAGATAGCTACCCCTTTCTTCAATCAACTCAAACAAGAGTCCAAGAAGGACATTATTGAAGGCTCAAAAGTTGGGTCATATGAATAAATGGATAGGGATGTGGCTAACGAATCCCGTTAGATAGCTTCCCCTTTCTTCGATCAACTCAAACAAGAGGCCAAGAAGGACATTATTGAAGGCTCTAAAGTTGGTCAAATGAATAAATGAATAGGATGTGGCTTCTCTTAAGTTATTATTGAGTTGGATCAACCTTGAGTTTGCCACATCTTTTCGGTCCAAATTCAACTTTTTGAGCGCCCACATTACCTTGTGCTCGAGCTCCATCGATAAGTGACAAGCTTTACCAAAGACATGTTGGTAAGGAGACATACCTATGGAAGTGTTGAATGTAGTTTGGTATGCCCATAATGCATCATCAAGCTTTCGTGACCAATCAGTCCATTTTACATTCATAGTTTTTGTAAAAAATTCTATTTTGATCTCCTTATTGGAAACCTCTACTTGCCGGCTTATCTGTGGATGGTAGGGTGTTGCCACTCGATGCTTTACTCTATATTTTCAAGTAGATCCTTGAACAAGTATTCAAGAAATCCATCGCTGATAATCGCCCGAGGGGTGCCATACCTTGAGAAGATGTTCCTTTTCAGGAATACTATAACACTTTTGCCTTAATTGTGGGGAAGCACCACTGCCTCCGCCCATTTTGATACATAGTCCATCACAAGAATATACTTGTTCCCATGTGAGCTAACAAACACACCTACGAAATCTATCTCCCACACATATAATAATTCAATCACCATAATGAGGTTTAGAGGGAGTTTGTCCTTGCGAGAAACTCTACCTTCTCTCTAGCATCTATCATAGGGTTTGACATAGTAATGGGCATCTTGGTGGATGCTTGGCCAATAATAGCCACACTGTAAGATCTTATGTGCTATCCGAGTCCCACTATGATGGCTGCCCACTAAGGATGAGTGGAACACCTCTAGATTACTTATCATTCTGACCTCAGGAACACAACGACGAATAATCCCATTTGCACATACGTGAAGCATTTTGACATCAGGAATATAGCGAAGAATAATCCTATCTGTGCATATACGAAACAAGTATGAATCATCCCAATAAAAGTTCCTCACATTAGGCATACACTTGTGGCTAATGAGTAGTCAAGTCCGGTGACACAATATCACTAACCAAATAGTTCACATAATCTGCAAACCATGGTATGAAGTCATGAGATGCTTCTAGCACTCTCTCATTAGGGAATGAATCATTAATCTCTACCCCATCATCAAACTTTGCCATGGCCTCGTCCTATGATCTAGAAAAGTGGTTTGCTTCCTTATTTTCACTCATCTTTCTGTCAATCACATCAGTGTCAAACTCCTGAAGAAGAAGTACCCATCGAATCAATCTGGGTTTTGCATCCTTCTTCGCCATCAAGTACCGCAATGTTGACTGGTCAGTATTTACAATGCCTTTGGTTCCAAAAAGATAAGACCTGAATTTTTTGAACGTAAAGACCACTGCAAGTAACTACTGCTCTGTGATAGTGTAGTTTTTTTGGACAACATTTAGGGATTTACTAGCATAATAGATGGGATGTAGGATCTTCTCTCTATGTTATCCCGAAACTACACCAAGTGCAACCCTGCATACATCACACATTATGTCAAACGGCTTTGACCAGTCTGGAGCAACGATGATAGGAGTTGAAATCAACTTCTACTTCAACCATTCGAACCCTTTTAGGCTTGCATCATCACACACAAACCTACCATCCTTTTCAAGTAGTTTGCACAAGGGGTGTGTATCTTTGAGAAGTCCTTTATAAAGCACTTGTAGAATTTTGTATGGCCTAAGAAACTCCTCACACCCTTAACAGAGATGGGTGGGGGAAGCTTCTGGATTACCTCCACTTTGGCTCTATCCACCTCAATGCCCTTGATAGAGATTCTGTGCCCCAACATAATGCCTTTCTTCACCATGAAGTGAAACTTTTCCCAATTTAGAACTAGATGGCATTCTTCACATCTTCGAAGCACCACCTATAGATGTGTTTCATGCAGTCTTCGAAAGAGTGACCAACCACACTGAAGTCATCCATGAGTACCTCTATACTGTCTTCCACCATGTCTGAGAAGATGGACATCATGTATCTTTAAAATGTTGCTGCTGTATTACACAATCCAACTGACATCCTTTTAAATGCAAAGGTACCATAAGGATTGGTGACCATCAATTTCTATTTGTTTTCTAGAGCGATAGAGTTCTGGTTGATAACATAGTAACCATCAAGAAAGCAATACCAGGCCTTTTGCGTCAAGCGATTAGCATCTGGTCCATGAACGACATGGGGAAATTGTCCTTTTCAGTTGATGCATTGAGCTTTCTGTAGTCCAACCACACCCTATAACCAGTGAATAGTTACATAGGGACCAACTCATTGCTAGTATCTGGGACCACGGTGATGCCTCCTTTCTTTGGAACACACTAGACTGCGCTCACTCATTCATTGTCCGCGATTGGATGTATCACACTTGCATCCAACTACTTGATGATTTCTTGTGCACGAGCTCTTGCATAGGTGGATTGAGATGCCTTTGGTGCTTAATACTCAGCTTGTAGTCCTTAACCAGTTGAATTTTGTGAGTTTACACCCTAGGTAGGATGCCAATGATTTCCTCAAATGTCCATTCGATAGCTTTTATGAACTGCTTGAGCTTTGTAGTCAATGCATTTACTTGTTCATCGCTATCTATAACAACAATGACAGGAAAAGCATTATTAGTATGCAAAAACAAGTACCTTAGATGGGATGGAAGAGCCTTCAATTCCAACACCGAAGTTTCCTCAAAAGACGATCTAGTGGGTGGTGACTCTCGATTTTTCAAGTCCAATTTAAGCTTATCTTGGCGCCTAGTGAAACCAGATACCCATAGGGCATTTACTATCTCTTCATAGTCTGGAATGCCCTCTCTCTCAAAATTCATTAACACTACCTCCAAAGTGTCGACACCTAGTTTTTCTTTAATTGGTACCCTAGTTCCACCACATCAACTCCTTCAATGACAGTGACTACCTTTAGATCGTCGTTCTTCTTTGTATGCTGGTAGACATTGAAGAAGACCTCATCCTTACCCAATCAGAACTAAAGTTGGCCCAATTCTATGTCCACCAGTGCTCGTCCGGTGGTTATGAATGGCCTTCCCAAGATGATTGGACTTCGAAATCAACCTCACAGTCAAAGATCATAAAGTCTGCGAATATGAATTTCTCCACTTTGACGAAGAGGTCATATAGTATCCCTACAAGCTTCTTCACCATTCTGTCATCCATCAACAATTGCATGCTTATAAGAGTAGGGGCTCCCAATCCTAGCTTCTTGAATACCGCAAGGGGCATTAAATTTATGTTGGCACCTAAATCACATAATGCCCTTACAAACTCAACATCTCCAATGGTGCAAGGTATGGTGAATGCTTTGGGATCTTCTCACTTTTTTGCACTATGGACCTTATAACTATCGTACTACAATATTGAAGCTCTTAGGAGAGCTCCTGTCTTGTAGTTCGCTTCTTTGTGACCAAGTCCTTCATTAAATTAGCATACGCTGACATCTTCTCTAATGCCTCAATGAGAGGGATATTGATGGAGAGTTGCTTTAGCATGGATATGAAGTGTTGGAATTTACCTTCCTTTTCCTTCTTGTTGAGTCATTGAGCGAAAGGAGGGGGAGGTCTAGGAATGGGTTTCAACCTCTGTGGTGTAACTATAGCCTCACTTTCCCCATCCTTGGAACGAACATCTATGATCTATACATCTTTGCTCTCAACTATCTCCTCACAAACATCATCATCATCAATCGGCATTGGAGGGTCAATGTCTGTTTGCCCCAATGTGTAGTCACCGCTATACACTGCCCCTCATTCTTTGGGTTCTAAACTGTGTTGCTGGGCAATGTACCTTTTTGGGCCTGGTTCAACTGAGTCGAGATCTGATCGAACTGTTTCTCCATCTACTTCATAGAAATAAAATGAGACTCAATTTTTTGATTACTACTGGAGATGTCAGATTTCATCCTCTTCAAGGTCTCATTCGAGCGTCAACCTTCTTCAATAATCAATCAAACATCTTCTCAACTGTAGGGCTACCAACATTCGAATCTCGATTATATGGTGGCACATACAGATGATTTCTATAACCATCTTTGCATCCCTAATCAGCATCTCTATCCTGGCCCCTATTTCTATCATAGTAGCCTCCTCGATTATTATCGGTAAATACACCATTGGTACTAATTCGATCAAGCTTTTGAATCATATCATCATTTATCCTTTCTTGTGCCGAACTAGTAATGACTACAAATGAGTTCTTAGTTGTTAACTTATCTCTCGTCCCCCTTGAATGATTTGTCTTGGCTACTTTCTCCAACCTTTTAGCAATCACCGAAAATGGACTATCTAGAAACAAGCCTCCCACGGTAGTGTCAGCAACCGCTTGGCTATTATCGTCCAGGGCTCAATAAAAGATCTCCGCTAAGCATCATCAACAATCTTGTGGTCTGGGATACTCCTCAGGCACTTTATGAATCTCTCCCACTTGGTACTGATCGAATCACCAGGCAATTGCTCGAAATTGTTGATTTGGTCCTTTAACTTCAGCTTTTTTGACCTTGGAAAGAACCTCTCAAAAAAGACATATTATAGTTTTGCCCAGCTGGCAATTGATCTCTGTGGGAGCTCAAATAACTATAGTATCATATTACCTGTTAGAGACAATGGGAAAATATGGATCCCAACAACATCCATAAACAAATTCTAGCTTCCTATCATGCTCTTACAAATGAAGACAAAATTGTGTAGATGGTTATGTAGATCCTCTGATAGTAGGCCTGCGAACAACCCACAATTTAGCAGCATTTATAGTAATCCACTTGAAATAATGGACTTTGTGTCATCTGGTAGTGGTAGTAATACCATAGCTGCAGTGACATCTATCGGTATATGGTCAAGCCAATATTGATTTCATGTGTGAGCCATGGCTTGAAGATCCTATGGTGGTGGATTAATATCCTCAAGTGGAGGGGGGTTATCATTATTATCATTGTTCTAGTTCAGTGTTGTATTCACTGCCTTATTTGTAGCATTGTTCACTTTATTCTGGGTCATTCTTCTCAGCGTCTTTTGGATCTCAGGGTCAAATGGAGTCAAGGGTATGCCTCAGCTTCGAGTGTTGTGCATACACTGTATGTTGAAATAAACAAAAACAACAAATAACGAAAAAATGGGAGAAATAAGAATTAATTCCCTAATTACTCAAACTAAACCAGTCTAGCCGTATTCCTCGGTAACGACACCAAATTAATAATGTCGCCCAAGCTACACCTCCTTTTTGAAGGTAATGTTAGATATATAACCAAACCAAGGTTAGGGTCGAAATCCTACAGGGAATATGGTAGACTTCGAGTAATTTCAAGTAAGTTGAGTTAATTTACCTACTTGTCTCATGAAGGGGAGGGGGTTTTGTAATTTGAAAAAAGTAATTGTCACGTCCCGGGAGGGTACTCTAGACATGGCCGACACCTAGAGACTATTACTAGTCCCCAAGCGAACCATTTGGCCTCATCACATTCATTCAATCAATAAATTCTACTAATCAGCGAAAGACAAAAGGAAGTAAATGAGCACATCTCACCCAGTGTCAAAATAATATTGTAAATTAAAAGCCTAGTAAAAAGAAATAGCTCATAAATCTTAACATCAACATTCGACTCTAGTCTATGAAGCTTCTATCACTATCAAGTAGTGCCAATGACAAACCTATGGCTATCTCAGATAAAAAATAAAGCTAATCAAGTCTAGCTCTATAATCAAGATGAAATAAATATACCGAATCTTCTGAAGTAAGGGAGGATCACTAATCAGCTGAATGTCTCAGATCCTAAATGATGCACTTGTTGACGATCTCTAACACTTGTATATTCATTATGAAATGATCCAGCACCGAGTGGCATGAGTATGTGGAATGTACGGTATGTAAAATAGTTGAATGAAATACAAACAGGGAGAATGATATAGAAATAACATCAACTCAGAATAATAACAAAATTAAATCAGAATGTCAAGTGTCTATCTAAAACAAGAATAAAGAGTAGACAAAGGACCCATCAACCAATCAAACCTCATCAATGAAATCAGACTCATAAAGGGACTCAACTCAACTTATCTCATCTTATCTCGACTCAAAGTACTCAGTATGAGAAGTTTCTGGGAGTTTCTCTTATCTGACAACAATCACTTATGAGCTAATGGTTGTACAAAAAGCCGCCATAGTTGTCACGACCATTTTATACTTGCCGGGTAGAGAACGAATCGAATCCACTAGGGACCCCAACAAATCAACAAGTCGTCTATTGTTTCAGGGACTATATCAAGAGGGAACCTCAATGTAATGTGATGGTTCTAATCCTCACTTACGCTTGGCAAAGTAGTTAATTAGTGCGAGTTAGTTTTACTCTTACCCATTTCGGTGCTCGATACTCTCCCAAGACTCAATGCTCAAAACATAATGATTCATCTCAATCAGCCTCGTGGAGGAACTTATCATTCAATCAGTCTCATAGAGTGTCTCATCATCTCATCAATCAACATCTCAATCAGTAGCCTAAGGCTTAGTACAATCATTAGTGAACAATCGAATAGACAAATCATTAGAGATCATTTATGGATACTCATAGGGCTATCAAGTTCTATAAACTCATCGTCATTCTTACATTACAATCATAATCGACATTCTCAATTGAAGGCTTTAGACTCTATTCCTAGGTTCATTCATGCACGCTTTCAAAAAGTTAACATGTAGGGTTATGCAATATCTCATAAAAAGTGTTCAATTCAAAAAAATAAGTTTATGATGATCATCAACATATGAAAATACATGTGATTAATATAATTTTCAAGAAACCATTCAAGAATCATGTATGGGATTCATGGACTCTCGACTTATCTATGACCATCTATGGAGCACATGAGAGAACAATCACATACTTTCGTTTAGCCTTACATACCTTGTTTGAAGCTTTACCAATCAACCTTCAAGAATTCTCCTTTGAACTCTTCAATCTCAAGCTCTTCTTCTATTACCTCAAGCCCTAGTCTCTTTAAGAACTTAGAAAGGACTAAGAATGGGGGTTTGGAACCCTTTTTATGCTCAAAACGACATATTTTGATCATGTTTTGACTTTAGGAGGGGTTGAAAAATGTCTAGAATGCCCTCACAAGAAAAACTTTCACCTCAAAATAGCCCAGTCGCGGACTGCGCCCGCACATATGTATTTTTTTCCAAAAATTTTTCAAATGAGTTTTCCCAATCCCCTCGAAATAATTGAAAAAATTTTTTATCTCCATTCTTTCGCGCATCAACACTGTTTCAAGTTTTCGGATCAAAAAATTATCTTTTGATGCGGTTTCTCTAGAAATTGCCTGAGACCATTTTTTCACTCAATTTTCATGCTGATCGTATATTCGGTCTCGGATTTACCATAGTGGCATGGGAAAACACGTTACACACATATCTCTCCTCAGGAGTATTTTGATAATTTTATCGTGTGTTACATCATCTCCCCCTTGGGATCATTCATCCTTGAATAATGAGTAAAGGTGGATAATAAAGGCACAAATAGGCTGAAGAATCATCTCAATACTCACATCACTTAATCAAACTCTCTACTACTCATCCATCTCAATCATTTCTATTCAAACTTAAGAATAAACATATCAACTTAAGAATAGATCAATCAATTTAAATTAAGGGTAAGGAAATTACCTTCAACATTCTCATCAATGGGCACGAATAGGTGCAGATATTTGGCTCTCATCTCTCCTCAGCTTTCCTTGTGGCTTTGTCAATGAATTGATTTCTCTACAGGACTTTGGCTGAGGTGATCTCTTCGGTTCACAGCTTGCAAACCTGACAATCAAGGATTTGGACCCGAATCTCTTCGTAGGACATGCTATCCTTCACTCCAATTCTCTCAACAAGGATCACCAAGGTAGGATCTCCCAAGCACTTCTTCAACATTGAAACGTGGAACACTAGATGAATACCGCCTAATTCATAAGGCAACTCTAAATCATAAGCAAGCTTCCCAATCCTCTTCATAATCTGATAAGGTACAATATAGCAAGGACTCGATTTCCCCTTCTTTGAAATCTCATGACACACTTCATAGGTGGCACTTTCAAGTACACTCAATCATTTACCTCGACTCCAAGTCTCTTCTCCTCACATCAGTAAAGGATTTTATGGCGACTTTGTACAGTCTTAAACCTCTCTTTAATGACCTTAACCTTGTCCATTGATTGATGAACGAGATCAGACCTAATCAACTCCACTTCTCCAACCTCAAACAACCTAATTGGTGATCTACACCTCCTCTCGTACAAGGCTTCATAGGAAGCTATTTGAATGCTTGCATGATAACTATTGTTATATGCAAATTCAATCAATGGTAGGTGTTCATCCCAATTCCCTTTGAAATCAAGAACACAGGCTCTGAACATAACGTTTGAATTGTATGCTCTGCTTGACTGTGTCTGTGGACGAAAGGTCGTGCTCTGATTCACTTTAGCACCCAATCCTTTCTGGAAAGATCTTCGAATTGGGAGGTGAACTGAGCTCCTCTGTCTGAGATGATGGACAAGGGAACTCCATGCAACCTTACAATCTCTTGGATGTACAACCTGGCATACTCCTCTACAGTGTTGGTTGTCTTAACTTCTAAGAAATGAGCCAATTTGGTATCATATCCACGATCACCCATATCAAATCATGTTACTTTCGAGACCTCAGTAGACCAGTAATGAAGTACATGTTGATCATCTCCCACTTCTATTTAGGAATCTCAAAGTTTTAGCCAATCCACATGGTCTTTGATGCTCAACTTTAACTTATTGGCAATTAGGGCACTTAGAAACAAACTCAACAGATCTCTTTATTCCACTCCACCAATAGACTTCCCTCAAGTCATGGTACATCTTGGTAGAGCCAGGATGAATAAAATATCTAGAGCTATAGGCTTCAGCCATAATTCTATTTCAAATACCATCCACATTTGGAACACACGATCTCCTCTGGTACCTTAACATCCCATCTTCCCCTTTGGAGAAGATCATCACTTTTTGTTTGTGGACAACGTCCTTCAAATGAAGTATGGTAGGATCTTGGCCTTACTTTTGTTTCACCTCTACCACCAAAGATGAAGTAGACCCATGCTAAACGTTGACTCTAGCCTCATCATTCTCCTCTAGTTGAACTCCCAATCGAGCCAATCAATGCACTTCTTTAGCTAGCTCCTTCTTTCATTCCTCAACATAGGCTGTACTACCCATTGACAAGTTGCTAAGAGGGTTAACAACAATATTAGCTTTACCTGGGTGGTAGAGAATACTTATGACATAATCCTTAAGCAACTCCAACCATCTCCTCTGTTGCAAGTTGAGCTCTTTCTGATTGAAGACATACTAGAAGCTCTTATGGTCGGTGAACACAACCACATACACTCCACAAGTAGTGACTGCTAACTCAAGATCATGGGTCAAATAGCTCCTCTCATGAACCTTAAGTTGTCTGGAAGCATAGGCTATCACTTTCCCTCTCTACATCAGTATCCTTCTTTAATTCCTCAACATAGGTTGTGCTACCCATTGACAACTTGCTAAGAGGGTTAACAATAATATTAGCTTTACCTGGGTGGTAGAGAATGCTCATATCATAATCCTTGAGCAATTCCAACCATCTCCTCTGTCACAGGTTGAGCTCCTTCTGATTGAAGACATACCAGAAGCTCTTATGGTTGGTGAACACAACCACATGCACTCCATACAAGTAGTGACTGCCAACTAAAGATAATGGGTCAAATAGTTTCTCTCATGAACCTTAAGTTTTCTAGAAGCATCACAATAGATTACAAAGGACTCTGTTCCATCAGGCAATGTTAAGATCAGTGCAGTAGTCAGTCTCGTCTTTAACTCTTGGAAACTCTTCTCACATTCATCGGACCACTGAAACTTGACCTTTTTCTAAGTCAGTTTAGTCAATAGTATAGATAGGGAAGAAAATCCACCAACAAACCTGCGGTAATAGCTTGCCAACCCCAAGAAACTTCTTGTCGGTCTAGGCTAGTTCTTAACCACTTCAATCTTTTGGGCATCCACTTAAATACCATCGCCAAAGACAATATGGCCTAGGAAAGCCACTGACTTAAGCCAGAACTCACATTTCGAGAATTTCGCATACAACTCATTCTCTTACGTGTTTGGAGGATAACTCTGAGGTGATTTGCATGCTCCTTCTCTTTTCTCGAATACACAAAAATCTCATCGATGAAACAATCAGAAACATGTCAAGATATTGTCTGAACACCCTATTAATTAAGTTTATGAAGGCTGCAGGTGCATTCGTCAACCCAAAAGACATGACTAAGAAATCAAAATGGCCATATCTAGTCCCAAAGGTTGTCTTTGAAATATCACTTTCCCTCACTTTCAACTGATGGTAGCCAGATCTGAGGTCTATCTTGGAGAAACAAGAGGCACTTGAAGTTGGTCAAACAAATCATTTATCCTTGGGAGAGGATATTTGTTCTTTACCGTGACCTTGTTCAGTTTTCTATAGTCAATACATATTCTGAGAGATCCATCTTTCTTTCACACAAGCAACAGGGGCACCCCAAACTCGGCCATATAAAACCCTTCTCTAATAGATCTTTCCATTGTTCTTTCAACACTTTTAACTCAGCGAGGGCCATCCTGTAAGATAAAATTGAGATAGACTAGGTATCAAAAAGAACATAAATCCCAAAGTCAATCTCCCTATCAAGAGGGACTCTAGGAAGATCCTCAAGGAACACTTCAGGAAACTCACTCATAATCTGGGCGGACTCAACATCATCAGATTTCACTCGCACAAGGTGATGAAGATAACCTTTAGAAATTATCTTTCTATCTCTAAGATATTAGATAACATTTCCCTTAGGTGCAACAAAATCACCCTTCACTTTAGAATCAGTTATTTTAGGAATTTGAACTTAAGGTTTGGGCTCTACAATCAACGGAGGCATAACAAGCATGAAGCCAATCAATTCCAACGATCATATCTAGATCAGTCACCTCTAACTCAACTAGATCAGTAATAGTATCCCTAGGATGGATGGACCCTACACAAGCTCTATAGACTCTCTCAGCTCGAATAGACTCACCCACTGGAGTAGAAACATCAAAGGGCTCAAGGAGAATCTTAGGGATTCTATCAAATCTACTGGCCACATAAGGAGTTACAAATGATAATGTGGCACCAGGATCCATCAAAACATACCAATCAAGAGAAAAGAATTGAATCATACCCACCAAAATATCTAGGGAGTTCTCCTAATCTTGACGACTACCCATACCATATAAACGGCTTGTAGCTCCGCTTGCGCCTGATGTAGTACCTCTCTAGGTACCTCTAGCTGACAGGGCTGGTGCAGAAGATTGAGCTCGGTCAGCCCGCTTTGGACATTCTCTCTGGTAGAACCCACTTGGCCACACTTGTAGCATATATCACTCCCATTGGGACATTTACCCATATGTAATTTGCCACAAGTACCACATGGTGGTTTACCCCATGAACCTTGAGCCGCACTAGCTTGTGACTGAGATCCATAGGCTCCAACATTTTGAGACCTCTGATCATTCGTTACTTTGGGTGTAGGTGCACTAGCAGATGTTGGTGCTGGCCCTGACCAAAATCTGTTACTATTCCTCCTTTTTCCAACTTCATGGCTGGAAATTTTTGCCTTTTTACTTATGAACTCCTCTCTGTTGTGCTTTCTCTTCTCATCAGCTTGTTGCACAAATTTCATCAATCTCTCAATGTCCATATCACTTATAAGTATCTCTCCCCCTCTCATCTTTCTTTGGCCCTCTGTTCATCCCATCAAGATACAACCCCATTCTCCCCCTCATGTCAGCAATATATCTGGATTATATCGAGATAGTTGAGTGAACTTAATCCTGTACTCTTGCACAGTCATACAGCTCTGTTTCAGATTCAACAACTTTCTTACCTTGGCCTTTTTTCATTCTCATGGAAAGAAATGCCCCAAGAAGGCATCCTCGAACATTCTCTAAGTCAACAATGGGGCATCCTCTCCTCTTCCCTTCTTCCATTGGTTGAAGCATAGTCTGGCCTCACCCTTGAGTTGGTAAGCAGCTAGTTCAACCCTGTCAGCATCAGGCACATGCGTCAAATAGAATACTTTTTGAAGCTCCTCCATATATTTCTCAGGATCCTCAGTAGATGTAGAACCTGTGAACTCAAGTGGATTCATCCTCAAGAATTGCAGACTCTAGATGTTTCATATGTACCCTATCGACCTTCTACTTGCCTTGTAGCAGCTGCTGTTATAGCCTAGGCTAAGGTTTGAATAGCCTGCCGAAGTTCAGTATTGGAGAGCTCATCTTGCGGGGACTGCTCAACAGGGATAGCTTGGTCCATAGGCTCCTCATGTCCTTAAGGCTCAGGTGGGTTAACGTTTTTACTAGCGTGATGTCCTCTACCTCTGACGGCTGTTCTTGGAGGCATGATCACAACTTTGCAATGCGGAAAACATGAATTAGAAGAGAGCTTTTCATAGAACATAACTCTATCGCAGGATTTAGAATCATGAAAGAAGTGAAACAATCCATAATGTCCTATAGCCTCCCTATTATGGATGTGGAGTTATTCACACCAATAATAAGGACTCTACTAGACACTACTTCATAGATTCCCTAGGACTTTTGAACTTTGTGCTCTGATACTAAATTTTTCACGCTCCGAGAGGTTACCAAGACGTGGTTGGCACCCAAAGACTATTGCTAGTCCCCAAGCGAACCACTTGGCCTCATCACGTTCACTCAATCAATAAACTAGACTAATCAACAGAAGACAAAAGGAAGTAAATGGGAACATCTCATCCAGTCTCAATATATTATTATAGATAAAAAGGCTAGTAGAAAGAAACTAGCTCAGAAATCTTAACATCAACATTCGACTCTAGTATATGAATCCTTTATCACTATCAAGTGGTGCCAATGACAAACCCAAGACTACCTCAAATAAAAAATAAAGCTAATCAAGTCTAACTTTATAAGCAAGATGAAATAAATGTAATGAGTCCTCTAAAGTAAGGGAGGCTCACCAATCAACTAACCATCTTTGATCCTTAACAATACGCCTATTGACGATACCTAACACCTGTATCTTCATCATAAAATGATACAACATCGAGTGACGTCAGTACGTGTAATGTATAGTATGTAAAATAGTTGAATAAAATAGAAAACAAGTAGAATAATATGTAAATAAAATCAACTCAGAATAATAACCAAATCCAAATGTCAAGTGTCTATCTAAAGCAAGAATAGAGAGTAGATAAGTGGCCCATCAACCAATCAAACCTCATTAATAAAATCAGACTCATCTCAACTCAGAGTACTTAGTATGGGAACTTTCTAGGAGTTTCTTTTATCCGGCAACAATCATTTATGAGCTAGTGATTTTACAACAAGCCACCGTTGTTGCCATAACTATTCTATACTAGCCAGGTAGAGAACGAATTGAATCCACTAGGTACCCCAACAAATCAACTAGTCATCTATTGTTTTAGGGACTCTATAAAGAGGAAACGTCAATGTAATGTGATGGTTCTAATCCTCACTTACACTTGGAAACATAGTTAATGAGTGCGAGTTAGTTTTACACTTAACCCATTTCGGTGCTCGATACTCCTCCAAAGACTCAATGCTCATAAGATAATCAATCTAATCAAATCATCTCAATCAGCCTCGTGGAGGCACTTATCATTTATTCAGTCTCATAGAGAGTCTCATCATCTTATCAATCAACATCTCAATCAGTACCTCAAGGCTTAGGACAATCACTAGGGAACAATAGAATGGATAAATCATTAGAGATCATTTATGGATACTCACAAGACTATAAAGTTCTATTAACTCATCATCATTCTGACATCACAATCACAATCGACATTCTTAAATCAATGCTCTAGACTCAATCCTAGGTTCATTCATGCATACTTTCAAAAGTTAACATGTAGTGTTATGCAAAATCTCATGAAAAGTGTTCAATTAAAGAAAACAAGTTTATGATGATCATCGACATAATAAAATACATGTAATTAATATAATTTTCAAGAAAATCTTCAAGAAAATATTCAAGATTCATGTATGGGAACTCATGGACTCTCAACTCATCTATGACCATCTACGAGGCACATGGGAGAATAGTCCCATGCTTTCGTTTGGCCTTATAGATCTAGTGTGGATCTTTACCAATCTACCTTCAAGAATTCTCCCTTGACCACTTCAATCTCAAGCTCTTCTTCTCTTCCCTCAAGTCCTAGTCTCTTTATGAACTTAGAAAGGACTTAGAATGGGGTTTCTGAACACTTTTCATGATAAAAATGACCTATTTCAATCGTGTTTTGAGTTTAGGAGGGGTTGATTAATGTCTAGAATGCCCCTCAAAAAGTAAAGAAAAATTTTCACCTTGGAATAGCCCAGTCCGCGACGTGGACTGGATGCGCACATATGTATTTATTTCCAAATATTTTCCAATTGAGTTTTCCAAATCCCATTGAAAAAATTGAAAAAAATAAGTTTATCTCTGCGACAGGGGTGCGACGCGTCTCTGTCGTGCATCTACACTGTTTCGGATTTTTGGATCAAAAAGTTATCTTTTGATCGAATTGCTCTAATAATCGATCGAGAACATTTTCCCACTCAATTTTTCATGCTGATCATATATCTGGTCTCAGATTTGCCATCAGTGTATGGGAAGATGTATTACGTGTATATCTCTCCTTTAGGGGTATTTTGGTAATATTATCAGGTATTACAGTAAACCTAAACCAGAACAAGTGTTGTGAAACCAGTGAGAAGAGAAACTAGGTTATTGTGTTCCATATGATTTCCTAACTCGGTAGTCGGTACTACCCAATAATCATAATCTTTTCTACTGCGTTACATGCAGAACGGTAAGTTAAGTTTACCAAACTCTTTGATCTAGGCGAGAGGTAAATTTCACTACGTGATTTGATCCATTTCTGCAGTGTGACATTACTAACCCTTACATATCGTCCTGGTACAACCTCCCCTTGATCCAATTTGGTTGATTAGACGAGAAGAAATCAATCAAATACTGTTAATTAATCTCCTTTTCCATTCATTACTACCTTGATCCAGTCAGTAAAAACTATGTGAGTTCTAACATTGGCCGCCGTTAAAAAGCAATAAAAATTAAAAAGAATTAATTAATACATGCATGCACACTTTCTAAGAATTAAAAATTATCTGGTTTTACCTTTTTGGTTCTTCATGGTTCCCACAACCTTAGTTGTGGATTTAACTATGCATAATCAATGTAGATGCAAAAATCATGATATGGAGTAACATAATTGTGATGTTATGATGTTATGATGTGAAGGTTTATCCTTAGCCCCAAATTCCTTGCTTATGCTTATATCTCAATGTTTTTTTAATTGCTTCCGTAGCCAAGGATGTGTAATGACATGCTATGAGGTTTGTTTGGGGATCCATTGGGTTCCCCATTCGCCGGTCACGTCTACGCCTTAGGCTTGGCTCGTGACACTCATGACCCAGACTTTCGACTAATTTGGCTAGGATCACTTTAGGACATTATAAGCTCATAACATAAACTCATGGCATTTCGGACAATTAGTGACTAGAGGCTA
Source organism: Solanum medicagineum (assembly GCA_026153255.1). Lineage (NCBI taxonomy): Eukaryota > Viridiplantae > Streptophyta > Magnoliopsida > Solanales > Solanaceae > Solanum > Solanum medicagineum. The sequence goes on from JAPFFP010106585.1 coordinate 17,331, forward strand.
ACCTTGAACCACACTTTTTGAAACTTTCACCTTGACAATCAATCATTTCCACCTTATTCTCCCTTTCTTCTTCATATTCAAGCTTTTCCGGGTATTTTCTTCACAATTTCAGCTTTTGCCTCGTTTTCACACATTGTTTTGCTAGTTCAACTCGTTCTAAGTCATCCTTTTCTTTTTCTTTTACCTAGTACATGATTTTCCTCTTTTTCTTTCTATTTCCAACTCACCACCTCATTTTTTCTATTTTACCCTTGAATTAGCCACCCTCAACTTAGGCTTTTAGCCTATATCGAAGTGCACAATGTCTATTCCCTAAACCATGGCCACTTTTGGTGGCTACCCTCAACATAGGCTTTTTGCCTCAATCAAGGTTCACAATATTCAAGGATAGACCAGGGCCAATCTCAAGGTAGTTCACTAAACAAGGCTAAGCTAATCAGCTGTTAAGAAAGGAATGGTGCATGTAAGGCTCAAACATTTGGAACAAGGGATGAATTTCTCATTTGGTTGGTCATTTAAGGTCAAAGTGGACTAATTCAACGAACGAGGGCCTAAGATCCCTTCCTAGTCCATATAATATCAAGTCCAACTTAAAGTAACAGGGAAAGTTTTGAATTAGCACTTAATGCAAGAACATAACAAAATCAACCCACACAAAAATGGGATTACATACATAGCCAACAAAAACTCACAGATCATGCTTCATGTATCCAATTGCCCTCACTTAATCAGAACAAATATTGGCAAATCATTCAAAGATGCATGGTTGCAGTATAACAACTACTCAAAAAAATTTTGATGGGTACCAATTTTTAAAATATTTCATAAAACATCAAAAACAAGATACATGCCATAAGTTCAACTACTATATACTACAAATATTATCTAAGACGTCCTACACATGTTGGTTCAATAAAAATTAAATATCCATGAGAAAAAAGAACACATGTAAGAAAAACTCGAGATCAAAATTTGGGATAGGTATGGATTGAAAGCTACTTAGACTACACCATAGTCCATAGCTGCCCACACTTCATCAAAAGGAATGTACCTTGTCCTCAATGTACAATATCAAAATCAAAATATATACAAGGGGCCAAAAAAACAAACACATCTTGGTGCACCAGTCTCTAGCTGCCTCTGACCATTTTTCTTCGGTGGGATAGTCTGCACCACAGTCGTACTGGATGAGCCAATGCCCAACAATTTATCCTTTTCTTCGGCTTGTCTCTACTCTTCTTCTTCTCTCGATTCCCTTAAGACTCGCCCTCGCTTATACTTTTTCGCTTCCTCATCAATCTGGAAGGTCTTTTGACGTACTCACCGCTCATCTGTATCATCATCATTAATAATGGGTCTCTTCCCATGAGCAGGCGGTGGGAGATACTCTGAATCAAAAAGCTCAAATAGCAGCTCCACTGAAGGTGTAGACTCAGGAACTGTAATTGGGCCGCTAATGATGAAGTCAAGTCAGCCTTAAACTTTACTAACTCCTTATGAAAGTCTAAGAAGTCTGATGGCAAGGCCTCAACTACTCTCTTCTGTACCTGCTCCTCAAAGGCATCAATGCGAGCATCCAACATAGCAATACGCTCGTCAACTGTGAAAGTGGTGAATGCCTTGCATGGAGCCTCCAAGTCCTCAACTATCTGTCGGACCCACGGCCTAATCTGCTGCATAAGTCGAGACAGCTGAGCCTCAAAACGTGATAACTTTTGCACCATGGCATGAAAAGAAATCATGGACACGTGAACCATGCCTGGTGTGGAAACCTATAGAAGCCTCT
>JAPFFP010106604.1:0-19116 GCA_026153255.1 Solanum medicagineum
ACTAAAATAGATATATATAACAAGAGGAGGGGAGAGAGAGAGGGAGAGAGGGGGAGAGAGAGAGAGAGAGAGAGAGAGAGAGAGAGAGAGAGAGAGAGAGAGAGAGAGAGAAAGGCATGGCTGACACATCTTTGACACATGGCTGACCCTGGCTGCACCACGTGTCAGCCCCAGAACCTGCCACCTCGCCCTCTCTCTTTCCCATCATCCTCAATCTCTTTTTTCGTCGTTTCGAGCTCATCCGGACTCAGATTTTTGCAAACGAACTATGTAAACCTATAGATTTCGACATTCCGGACCCAATGGTGCAGTTGGAATTTCCAACGGAGCTTCCTATGATAAAGACGGTCCCACTTTTTTACACGCAACTTTTAACAAAAAGCCCCGAGGGGTTCAAATCACGTCCAGATGTCCCTGGCATCAAATGAAAGGTGCCCTAGAATAAAGTTGACGTTTTGGAGCTAGCCACGCTATCAAAATTCTTATTCAGGGCACGGTTCCTGAGTGCATTGACAGGGTCAACTATTAATCGCCAGCGGCCAAACTTGCAATCCATAATATAATTGCACCAGACATGTCCCTAGCCTAATTGGACCATTTCGTAGCTTGGAATCGTCCGAATTCCATTCCGAGGTCACCTATGAGGACTTTACTCAGAAACTCATTTTACGGTTATAACCTCCTGATTAACTCAAGAATCCACGTAACTCCCGAATAACCCGACCAACAATCACTCTAATAGTCCCGAGGTCACTATACACATGCTCGAATCAATGAAATAACAACAAAACCACAGAAATGACCCATAGGGCCATTACACATCCCCCACTAATAATACTTTCGTCCACGAAAGTACGAACACAGGTATACCTATAGACTCCAATCCATACCGCCGAGTATACAAATCATAAGAATGTTCCGTATTCTACAATAATCTAGTACCACCCTCACCATCTAGAAATCCCACCACCTGTCTGTATATAGAAGAAAGTCGATGTGGCAATTCTACAAGGAAGTCTCAAGAATCCACTATTTGTCCCCTCTGCTTAATCAGCAGACAAGTTACGAGGATCAATTGGCTAGACATACCTGTCTATACTACATCATTAGATGTTTAAATAATCACGGATATTCATTACTTACTCGTAGTTTACATATACGCCTTTTACTCCATTCCTAGCTTCCTTGTATAGGTGATTCTCACAATCAACCACAAATGGCCCACAACCTAACCAAATAACTATGGACAATAGCTAATATGCTTTCATTCACATGCAGGGCGAAAACCCCTTTCCCCTGCTATCCAATCCACCCGGCATCGCCACCAACACTCACCAACGTAGCAAATATCCACCAGGCTACCCACTTAAAAGCCTCTCTATACTTCCTTTCATACCCAGACATTCGTATTTCACTTCTCAAATATGATCCTCAGTAGTTATTACTATTCAAGCCCTCATTCTGTAACGCCTAATAATTAGCCCGTTGCAAGAACCGCAACAGCATCCACCAGTGCTTACAAGTCACTAAATTCATGCTATACAACATAGTAGGTAACCTGATAGACACCATCAACCACTCGTAGTGGACACAAAAGATTCAGGTACAACACTCCAGAATGTTTTCCACCAAAAACTCTCTTAACAATATTTGGCCATTATTTAACTCAACAAAAACATTCTGGAGTACATGTAACTCATCTGCAATACATCGGTACACCATCAATACGCAGAGAACATGATATATAGCAGAACAAGCCAGAGGTAGGGCCAACTCAGATGCAACTGGTCCAACCTATTCTGAAACCTCAATACGGCTGAGATATCGGGCCCAAGCTCTCCTCACCTTCGGATCCGTATGAGTTCTCTAAAGTGAGACCCTCAGAATTGCCCTGTCCCAAATCTTAAGCTGTACAAATTGATGTCCATGGCCCGCGTAACCTTGGGTGCTGACTTGAAGCTATGCTCAATCTTTCTCGAGCCTTCTAGACCTTGGCTAAGGCATCCTGTAACAAGTCGATACCATACGGGTCCTGCGCTGTAGGCTCAAACCAGGCAACTGGAGTATGACATCAACAATCATGAAATAGAAACAAGTTAGTGTGCCCTAGGGAAATATCAAAACCAAGGTCATCCGACAATATCACTCGACCCACGTATCATAATCCTGAAGAATCATCATACCTAATCCCCCACTAATAAAAGGGGCCATCCGCTACCTCAATATCTGACCCAGGATAAAAGAAGCTCGAAACTCATACCCAAACAAGAGATGGGTGGAGCAACACACCTAACATTATATAACCACAACCCAAGTACCAGGCCATCTCGCAAAATAATCAACATTCCCATTGACTAGCATAGCTAGGAATCCGAACAATACAGTCTCAGTCAGCTAACAATCATAATAAGTCCCCAGGGCATAGTGGTCGACAGCTCAGCAGATAACGCAATAATATCAGATATAAAATAGAATACCCAACAAAGCCTCCAGGCATTGCATCCATCTCATAATTCAGTGAGCACAGAATTAGAAGAATTGTATATCAACAAAATCACCACAGGAAATCATGTCCATTGACGCACAAGGTGTAGCCAAGGGAATATTTGATACCCAACTTCCCAATACTATATACGCCAGTATCAAAAGACCCACCCCAATAGCCAAGCATCAAAATAGTCATAGGTGTAAATCACAAGGTTTTGCTTACATAGAAAACAACTACTCAGAACCCACCAGGTAAACATACTCATCAAAATAAGAAAACCTGACATGTCAAACCACTAGGTAAATAATTGAATGCAGTTATCCGAAAGGCACCAATGTTCAGCCTTACCTCATTCACAACTTATCTCGCCTTTAGGATCTCTATCAAGAGTTCTCACAACCCATATAACCTTTAGCAAGCCGCTGGCATACAGATATACGTATCATAGAACTCTATCCCCAACAACATCTCTCACAGTGCAATACATAGCCACCACCAAGCAAGTACTAACCACGAAGCCTGCCTTTGAGGCTCTTCTATATTCTCAATGCCTGTAAGCTTCCTTATCTAATTATTACAACTCGAGGGCATCTACCCTCTACTTAACAGGCTGTGGGGACTGCTCCCTATTTGGGATTGACGATGCAACAGTTTCCCTTCCCGGATTCTAACCTCTACATGACATCTTCATAGAGCCCAATAAAGCCTCCAGGCATTGCATCCATCTCATAATTCAGTGACCACAGAATTAGAAGAATTGTATATCAACAAAATCACCACAGGAAATCATGTCCATTGACGCACAAGGTGTAGCCAAGGGAATATTTGATACCCAACTTCCCAATACTATATACGCCAGTATCAAAAGACCCACCCCAATAGCCAAGCATCAAAATAGTCATAGGTGTAAATCACAAGGTTTTGCTTACATAGAAAACAACTACTCAGAACCCACCAGGTAAACATACTCATCAAAATAAGAAAACCTGACATGTCAAACCACTAGGTAAATAATTGAATGCAGTTATCCGAAAGGCACCAATGTTCAGCCTTACCTCATTCACAACTTATCTCGCCTTTAGGATCTCTATCAAGAGTTCTCACAACCCATATAACCTTTAGCAAGCCGCTGGCATACAGATATACGTATCATAGAACTCTATCCCCAACAACATCTCTCACAGTGCAATACATAGCCACCACCAAGCAAGTACTAACCACGAAGCCTGCCTTTGAGGCTCTTCTATATTCTCAATGCCTGTAAGCTTCCTTATCTAATTATTACAACTCGAGGGCATCTACCCTCTACTTAACAGGCTGTGGGGACTGCTCCCTATTTGGGATTGACGATGCAACAGTTTCCCTTCCCGGATTCTAACCTCTACATGACATCTTCATGGAGGGACGAATGAAGTAAAATCCTCAGAAATCAAAGAACCATTTACAAGACCACAACCAGAATCAATAACAAAGGAAAGTTCCTTTGCACCTTATAGCCTCTTGAAGATAAGCCACAAATATCTCTGTACCCATCCACAGGACTCTACTGGATGGTAGCTCTGTATAGCTGATACCAGTGAACCTTAAGCTCTGATACCACCTAGTCATGACCCGGTCCCGATCATGATAGCACTTGTGGGTCCCACCTACAGGAAAGCCAATTCCTAACCCAAGAATACTGGTCTTAGCTCTCTAGTCTAAACCAAATCAATACAACAATAATATATTATACACTGAAACCTACCCAGAACCTGAAAGTCAACTGTATAGAGCAACAATAGACACAAGGACATATTGTATACATATATCGATAATCATAATAATATACAAAACTAGGAGGGCACCTACAAATACCAAACTCTACTAGACAAGGCCGATATCTGGATGCAAAAGACGATCATCAACTGGAAGGAGAATGCGGAAAATCCAGAGTGTTGGTGCTCACCAAAAGTGTCCTAAGCACTCCCAGAGTTCCCTAACTTAGGTATCATGCGCGTACCTGGACCTGTATCATGAGAAGATACAGAAGTAGGGGTCTTTACCGAAAAAGGCACCCAGTAGACATCATCGGCCGATCGAGTGAAATAGCGAACAGAAATAAAGTCTAAATATATAAAACTGCATTAGTGTAGCAAAACAAACTCTATCAAAGCATAGGCATGTCTAAGAACCCTAAATAAATCAATCGAATTGAAGAGCAATGATAACCTAAACAAGTCCAAATATTGAACACCGATACTTACTGACAAAGACTACTTAGGCCAATACCGTAACAGCCCCTAACTAAGGCATAGTGTTATACGTGGGTGCAAGGACCTAGTATCTATGCCTATACGCCAACTAGTCCCCCATAAGCCGAGAAGATACACCCGCGCATAATAATAATACCGACAGAAATCACAGAGTCCCATAGAACCATAACAGAATCCTATAGAACCATCACAGAACCCAACTCTCCACATCATCAGAATAAGGGTCAGTTGTACATGGGTGTAATGCCCTAGTGTCTAAGCCTAAATGCCCTCTGAGCCCTCATAAGCCCAGAGGGTAAACCCACGTAAAATCAAGGTGTGAACAGGTGAGTGGATTCATAGGTAAGTAATCACAGGCCTCGCCCTAACAAGCAAAAGTTAATCAGGTCCTCGATCCTATGCAGGCACATCGCACCCGATCCATAGTCCTCTGACTTGGCTTAGTCATGTCATGACCCAAGTCCAGGGCCTAGATGTGGCACGGCGCAAGGGGAACCTAAAGGGACCCCAAGCAAGCCTCTTAGCATATCATTTACATCCTTGGTCACCGAAGCAATAAAATAGCAACAAGAATAAAAATAGGGATAATCGAGGGCTAAGGGACATCATTCATATCATAACAACAAGAGTCAAGAGATAGTCAAGCTTTAACATTACACATGACATGTCCAACAACACTTCTACTACATAGATAAGAGTGGGGGCCAAGAGAAGCAACCGGGCTCACCCTTATAGTGAACATTTACATGAAAGAAAAGTAGTCTTAGTACATGACATGAGAGAATAAGCAACGTACCCAGAATGGAGGACTCACCAACAAGCTTGAGTGGAATCATACTAGCCACGTGGATGAGGGTGCTCAAGCTAGGCTTCGGTTCCTACATGGTGACATCATGTAGGCATAGAGTATGCGTTTGTACATTTGAATATACTAAGTATATAGGATGCAATGCTAGCAAGGGATAGGCAACATAATTGAAATGTATAGTTATAAGCAAGGAAAGGTATAACATCAATATGACATGCATGATCAATGCTTAAGGTAAAACATGCTCGTCAATAATGATCAAGGAATGTAAACTCAATATGGAATACATACTCAAACCCTTTTTACCAACCTTCATGAAATGGGCTAAATGGCCCCCACTCGCCTTATGGTATAAACTTTTTGGAGAGTGTTACCAATACCCTTACCGTATGACATAGTCTTTTTGATTGATAGTATAAGACGTCTTATACTTTACGATATAATATTTTGGGTAGGAGTTGTGATTCATTCTACCTTACAACATGGCTATTTCGATAGAATATCCACTCCTTACAATATAATATTTTCAGTAGAAACCATTAGTCTTTGTACGTTACGGCATGGACTTTTCGGTAGGGTGTCCATACCTTATGATATGATATTTTCGGTAGGAACCATTAGTTATTCTTCCTTACGGAATGCCTTTTTGGGTGGGATGTCCATACCTTATGATATAATCTTCTCAGCAGGAACCATTAGTCATTCTACCATACGGCATGGCCTTTCCGGTAGAATGTCCATAAAACTAGCTCATCACAATATTACATTTCAAGCAACTAGGGAAGACCTTCTCCATTTTCCCACGAGCACAACAAACATGGAAACCCAACAATCTACTTGCAACACCATAGGTACTTATTCATGAAAGAAACTCATATAAACATTCCTATCATCATCATAAAGTAACTCAACTCATATGCCATGCTTTAGACCTTCAACAACTCAAGAATCCATAACCGGACATTTTATCAAACACTTGGTGGGTAGTATAAAACCATGCGATTCAAGAGTGAAATCATGCTAGAAAATTGAATGTAAAATCCTCAATAGATACTTGGTAATACCCTCAAGCAATATACATCAACACCCCTCATCAAACCCCATAATAGATATTAGATTCATAGCACAAAACAATGTAAAACAACCATAATTTCATGAAACCCTAACATAGTGTACAGTGAAATTCATAATAGATAAGACCCATGAATAAATCAACTTTAAATCATGCAATGTTGGGTAAAATAAGCTTGGACATCATGGGTGAAAGGAATCCATGAAAGAAACCCACATACCTTAGCTTTGAAGATGAGCTTGATGATGATTGGAGATAGACACTTGAAGTTTGAATGAGAACCTTAAGATTCAGATGAGTTTTGAGACTTGATTTAGGAGTTAAATATTTGGTTAAGTGTTTGAATGATTATTGGGGAATGTCTTGGATGATATGAAGGTGAAATAAGGCCAAGTACAAGCATTTTCACTCATGGGAACACTTAGGCCTAAGACCCAAAAGCCTTGGACCGAGATAAAATCACTAGCAAAAAATTACACAGGTCTACGTCTAGTCCGCGATGAGGATCTGTCGCGGAGGCAAAATTAACACATGTCTGCGATAAGAAAAATTACGAAAATTAAAATTGCTAATCGTTACCTCTTAAATCGGGGTTAGACCTATTTCCCACTCAATTTGACCTCCTGAATAAGAATATGAAGTTAGATTTTTGATATCATACACGGATTTTGAGATATATAGAAATCAGGATTTCGAGCACTTTCGACGCACATTTTCGAGCACTTTTTGGCATGGTTTCAATATCTCCCCCTTGGGAACATTCATCCCCGAATGTCAAAGAAACGTACATAAGAAGAGTAACCATGAACAAATCAGCCCCAACAAGAATGCAATAATACATTTAAAACACTATTTTCAAAATCTCCACAGAAGTGTCAAAAATCATCATGAACTTGCCAACATGAACATGAATGCATGCAAATGACATAGGGCTGAAACATAGGACTTGAAATCACAAAAAAGGATTTGACATGTTATCATAGTCTTGAATAGAACGAAGGAGATATGAATATCGCTTCTCCATGCCTGCTTCGGCTCCCCGAGAGACATTTTCAACTTGACAAATCCTCCAAAGGGCGTAGACGAACACCACACCCTTATTAATAAACTTTTCCACCCATTCATCCAATATTCCCACCAGGACCTTCTCCTAGGCCAATTTATCCTCCATAACACCCACAACCTCAAAGAGTTTTATAGCATTACAGTCACCAATGCATCCCTTTCAACTTAGAAGCATGAAAAATTGGACGAACCACACTCATAGCCATAGGAAAGTTCCTATTCACATGCAACCTTACCAAACTTCTTCAACACTCTATAAGAACCCACAAGCCATGAACTCGATTGCCAACCTTATACACACATAGTCCACTTGGTAATATAAACCACCATCTCCCCCTTGGGAGACAACCTCCACTCTACCCTCTTGTTACTCAAAAGACTCCCACTTCCCACGATCCACAAGCAACCACACATACATCGAAATTCACAACAACACCCTCAAATGATTCACAAGCTCTCCCTTACTTCCGGACACAAACCAACGTATCAACACCAAGGACTACCACAAACATAACAAGGTAGGGATTAGAGACCCTATTCATGAGACCTATAGAGATAGCCGGTGCACTAGCAAACTAAAAGACAACATCCCAAATTCAACATAAAGAAAATGACATTCAAGACCTCATCCACCAACAAAAACAACTCAATAAGTAAGATAACGGTCACAACCCAAGTCTAGGGCCTAGACGTGATATGGAGAATGGGCAACCCGAAGGAACCCAAAAGAAGCCTATTAACTTGTCATTACGCATCCTTGATCGCGAAAGCATATAAAAGATATATAAAGTAGGAATAGGGTAATGGGGCTGAGGAAAAGCTTACATAAACATCATAATCAAGACAAGAGTCAAAGCTCATAACATAGATACATAACTTGTCCAACAAACACCTCTAAATACATAGATAGAGCAGGGGCCAAGACAAAGTAACCGGGCTCACCCTCAAAGTTAAAATGGAACAAAAGAAAGCGTCTCAATACGTAGATAATAGCAATATAGACTAAGGTCCCCGAAGCGGAGATCGATTTCTAACAGCTGCTATTCCGACATTAGCTTTATGTTTGCTGAGTAGAACCGATCTAGCCACGTGGAGGAGGAGGAGGATCAACTTTAGCACCAGTTCCTACATGCTGATATCATGTAAGCAAGAGTATGCATTAGTACATTTGAATATACTAAGTATGTGGGATGCAATGCAACAATAGATAGATATCATACTCAAAATGCATACATTAGACAATAGGCATAGTATAACAATATGACATGTATGATCAATGCGTAAGTAAAACATGCTTAAGTAGCTCATGCTCATATCGGAAATAATATGTGTATAAGAGACCAAGCTAGAATCCTAACTTTGGTTGGGAGATAGCGTTCACACCTGGAAACCCTGGTGGCAAGGTACATACCCCTCACATAGTTGATGCCATTCACACTTGGACACCCTTGTGGCAAGGTACATATGCCTCACATGGTTGTCCAGGCTCCTATACCCCCCGCATCAGGCATGGTCTAATGTAACACATTATATAGAAGATATATATCATGTACATAAGCTCATTTTGTCATCACATAGTCAATCATAGCATATCTCATGCTTTGGACTTTCATTTCCACAAGAAACCGTAGTCGGACATTTTATTAGACACTTGGGGGTGTAATGGGGGTAAAAGAACATGCAATTTGGAGATGAAATCATGCAAGAAAATCTGTAGTAAAACCATCAATCAACCCCTTGAAATACCGCCAAGACATTCACATCAAAACCCCTCATCAAATCCAACATTAGATCTAAGATTTAAAGCTCAAAACATGCTAAAATAACAATACTTTCATCAACTAAAATCATTATGCAGTAAATTTCTCAAAATACAAGACCCACATGTAAAATCAACTTTAAATCATACAATATTAGTAAAAAGGAGACTTAGGCACCATGGGTGAAAGAACCCAAATGGTTCAACACCACATACCTTAGCTTTTGAGAAGTTCTTGGTGAAGATTGAAAATGGAGGCTTGAAGCTGAAAGATAATCCTTAGCTTGGGATGAAGGTTTTGAGTCTTGAATTTCTGAGTGAAAATATGGCTAAGTGTTTTGGTGAGCATTGGGAAATGTGTAGGATGATATGAGGGTGAAATAAGGCTAAGTATAGCTGAAAATACGTTTGGGAACACTTAGGTCCAAGACTTAAAAGTCTTGGACCAAGACAACAAAACTGGGAAAAATTAACACTGCTCCGCGACAGAGGTGCATCACGGAGTGGTCGCGGACCGCCTCTGGAAATTGATTTTTTGAAATTTGAAATTGTGATTTGATTGCTCTAAAATCGAGGTTAGACCTTTTTCCCCGTAATTTCGACTCTCTGAACAAGAATATGAAGTCAGATTTTTGATATCATGCATGAATATTGAGATATATGGAATTTAAAATTCCGAGCATTCTGAGGCATATTTTCAGGCACTTTTTAGGGTTGTTACAATATCTCCCCCTTGGGAACATTTGTCCTCGAATCTCTATGTCTTGGGTTAGGCCACCCGGCCTCTGATGTTCAGCTTTGATTTATTGACAACTATGGCAACTGAAAATGAATTTGGCAATGTCCCTCTTCATGCCTTCCCAACAATACACATCCCTCAAGTCTCTATACGTTTTTTGTGGAACCGGCATGGATGGACTAAGAAAAACTATGGGCCTCATCAAGGATTCTCTTCCTTAAACCATCAAACATGAAAAACACAACCTACCTTGGTATCTAGGAGCCCCAGCTCCCCCTTGGGAGAAAACCTCTATTTTTCCCTCTTTCACCAAGGCCTTCAATTCAAGCAAGGAGAAGTCTAGATCTTGTTTTGCTATCACCTCATCAACCAAGGAAGATTTAGAACCATCAACAACAACTACACCATTACCCATATTTTCCAATGTAACCCCTAATCTAGCCAATCTATGCACCTCCCTAGCCATCTCCCTATCACCACCATCCATATGAGGCAGGCTACCCATAAACACCTGACTCAAAGCATCCGCCATAACATTTGCCTTACCCGGATGGTAATGCTCACTCATGTCATAGTCCTTAAGAAGTTCTAGCAGCCTTCTTTGTCTCAAGTTGAGATCTTTTTAAGTGAAGACATATTGGAGGCTCTTATGATCGGTGAAGATATCAACATGCACCCCATACAGATAATGACGCCAAATCTTTAATGCAAACACCACAGTGACCAATTCAAGATCATTGGTAAGGTAGTTCTTTTCATGCACTTTGAGTTGCCTAGAGGCATAGGCTATGACCTTATCATCTTGCATTAGCACACAACCCAAACCAAATCTAGATGCATCACAATACTTAACAAAACCCTAAAGTCCATCTGGTAGTGACAATACAGGAGCGGACATAAGCCTATCCTTCAATGTTTGGAAGCTCTTCTCACATTCATCGGTCTACACAAACTTATCCTTCTTTTGAGTCAATTTTGTCATAGGGGAAGCAATAGAGGAGAACCCATTCACAAAACTTCTATAGTAACCCGCAAGACCCAAGAAGCTCCTAATGTCCGACGGGGTCAATGGTCTAGGCTAATTCCTGATTACAGTGATTTTCTTAGGATCCACTTTTATACCATCCCCCGACACTACATGACCCAAGAATGTAACCTCCTTCAACCAAAATCACATTTGTCATAGTTAGCATGCAATCTCTCCTCCCTTAAACTTTGAAACACAACCCTCAAATGACCCATATGCTCCTCCGTACTATGTGAGTAGATCAAGATATCATCAATGAAGACCATAACAAAGGAATCAAGGTAAGGTTTGAAGACCCTATTCATTAGGTCCATGAAGATGGAAGGAACATTGGTCAACCCAAAAGACATCACAACAAACTCATCATGCCCATATCTAGTCAGGAAGGCTGTTTTTGGAATATCACACTCCCTCACCCTCACTTGATGGTACCTGGACCGAAGATCAATCTTACAGAAGAAGCTAACCCCTTGCAATTGGTCAAATAAGTCATTAATTCTTGGAAGAGTATATCTATTCTTTATAGTGACCCTATTGAGTTTCTGGTAGTCAATGTACATTCCAAGTGACCCATCTTTCTTCTTTACAAACAACAGAGGTGCACCCCAAGGTGATTGGCTAAGTCTAATAAAATCCCTTCTCCAAAATATCTTTAAATTGCTCCTTTAACTCCTTCAACTCCACCGGGGGCCATACGGTAAGGGGAAATGGAGATAGGTTGAGTGTCGAGAAGGAGATCTATGCCAAAATCTATTTTCCTTTTGGGAGGGACACCAGGAAAGTCAGTTGGGAAGACATCAAGAAACTCATTTACAATCAGAACTAACTCAATGGAAGGGACCTTGGACTCCACATCTTTAACCCTCACAAGATAATACAAACACCCCTTGAAAATCAACTTATGGGCTTTAATGCATGAGATGAACCTACCTTTTACCACCACATCATGACTTTCCCACTCAAGGATGAATTCATTTAGGAATTGAAACTTGACCCTACGGGTTCTCTCAATCAATAGAAGCATAGTGTGAACGCAACCAATCCATCCCAAAAATAACATCAAAATCAACCATATCTAATTCAACGAGATCACAAGGTAAGATTTTATGCAAGATGCAAACCAGAAAATTTCTATACACCCTCCTAGCAACAATAGATGTACCAATAGGAGTCGACACCTGATATGACTCATGCAACAACTCCGACTCAACATGAAACTTTTTAGCAACAAAGGGGGTAATAAAGGAAAGGGTGGCACCCGGATCAATCAAAGGATATACATCAACATCAAAAAATTTCAACATACCGGTAACAAAATCGGGGACCTCACCAACCCCTTGTCTCCCATGTAGAGCATAAACCAATTGTGCCTTGGGGCACCACCTTGAGGACCACCTCTACCCAAGGGAACCACATTTGCACTCCGAACCTTGCCACGGTTTCTTGGACAATCTATCCTCTTGTGACCAAGCTCCCAACATTCAAAGCATGCATTGGAACCCCTCAAACATGGGCCCCTATGAAGTTTTTCCACATCTAGGACACACTTCATTAGGATCCATTCCACCCACACCTTGAGTCCTAGGGAAGTTACTGGTAAACCCCCTATTAGTAGCATGAGGAGGCCCTTGGCCTTGATGAAATCTAGCACCCTTTTGAAACCTACTCTCAAGACGGGCCCTCTTGGCCTAATGACCCTTCCTCTTTCTCAACTTTTCTTCCTCCATTTGCTCTATATAAGTCATCAACTAAGACAAGTCCATGTCACCAATTAGCAAGGCAGACCGACATTCTTCACTCACCAAGTCGGAGACCTCCATCACTAATTTATTCATCCTTGATCTAGGATCAGCCACCAAGTGAGGAGAATATTTTGAAAGTTGATTAAATTTGAGGGCATACTCCCTCACACTCATAGCATCTTGTTTCAAGTTCGTAAACTCTACCAACTTTGCTTCCCTAAGCTCAAGAGGGAAAAATCGATTAAGGAAGGCCAATTTGAATTCCTCCCAAAGCACTACATAACTGTTACCCTTCTCCCGCTTCCATTGATCATACCAAATTTGGGCTACTCTTTTGAGTTGGTACGCCGCCAACACCGCCTTTTCACTTGGCTCAACACCCATGATATTAAAGATTTCGTAAACCTCATCAATGAACTCTTGTGGATCTTCATCCACCTTTAACCCATGAAAAATCGGAGGATTCATCCTCATGAAGTCTCTTACCCTAGTTCCCGGGGTAGTAGCATGAGGGGCTTAGGCCCCTCGTTGGACTTGGTTGGCCACCACTTGGGCAAGCATAGTAAGAGCATCCCAGAGCTCACCATTGGTAGGTTGCTCCTTGGGAGTTTGGGCCCGTGTTCCTCTAGTGTTAGGCATGATATAGCATAGAAAAGGACAATCATTAGGTGGAAATACTTACCACAACTCTATAGCATGACTTAGAACATGAAGAAGGGAGACATTTCCTAAAACACCTCATAGCCTTGTACTCATAGTCATGGCACGCTTCACAACCATGAATAGGACTTTAATCAATGCGGGGTGTTGGACTACGAGGATCTAATAACCTAGTGCTTTGATACCAAGTTTGTCACGACCTAAGCCTAGGGCCTAGACATGACATGACAAATGGGGAATCTGAAGGAACCCCAAACAACCCTCTTAACTTGTCATTACACATCCTTGGTCACAGAAACATATAAAAGGCATATAGAGTAGGAATAGGGCAGTGGACTAAGGGAAAACTTGTATAAACATCATAATCAAGAGATAAGAGTCAAAGCTCATAACATAGATACATAACTTGTCCGACAACACCTCTAAATACATAGATAGAGCGGGGTCAAGACAAAGTAATCGGGCTCTCCCTCATAGTCAAAGTGGAACATAAGAAAGTGTCTCAATACGTAGATAATAGCAACTTAGACTAAGGTCCCCGAAGTGGACTCACCAACTAGCTTTGAGTAGAACCGATCTAGTTACGTGGAGGAGGATGAGGATCAACTTGAGCACCGCTTCCTACATGGTGATATCATGTAGGAAAGAGTATGTGTTAGTACGTTTAAATGTACTAAGTATGTGGGATGTAATGCAACAATAGATAGATAGATATCATACTCAAAATGCATACATTAGACAATAGGCATAGTATAACAATATACCATGTATGATCAATGCGTAAGTAAAACATGCTTAAGTAGCTCATGCTCATATCGGATATCATATATGTAGAAGAGACCAAGCTAGCATCCCAACTTTGGTTGGGAGATGTCATTCACTACTGGATACACTGTGGCAAGGTACATACCCCTCACATGGTTGATGCCATTCACACCTGGACACCCTAGGCAAGTTACATACCCCTCACATGATTTTCCGGGCTCCTATACCCCCCAGATCGAGTATGGTCTAATGCGACACATCATATAGAACATATATATCATGTACATAAGCTCATTTCATCATCATATAGTCAATCATATCATATCTCATGCTTTGGACTTTCATTTCCACAAGAAACCATAGCCGGACATTTTATCAAACACTTGGGGGTGTAAAGGGGGTAAAAGACCATGAAATTTGGAGATGAAATCATGCAAGAAAATCTGTAGTAAAACCATCAATCAACACCTTGCAACACCCCCAAGACATTCACATCAAAACCCCTCATCAAATCCAACATTAGATCCAAGAGTTAGAGCTCAAAACATACTAAAACAACCATACTTTCATGAACTAAAATCACTGTGCATTAGATTTCTCAAAATACAAGACCCACATGTAAAATTAACTTTAAATCATGCAATATTAGTTAAAAGGAGCTTAGGTACCATGGCTGAAAGTACCCAAATGGTTCAACACCACATACCTTAGCTTTTGAGAAGTTCTTGGTGAAGATTGAAAATGGAGGCTTGAAGCTTAAGAATAATCCTTAGCTTGGGATGAGGGTTTGGAGTCTTGAATTTTGGAGTGAAAATATGGCTATGTGTTTTGGTAAGTATTGGGAAATGTTTAGGATGATATGAGGGTAAAATAAGGCTAAGTATAGGTAAAAATACATTTGGGAACACTCAGGCCCAAGACTTACAAGTCTTAGACTGAGACAACAAAATTGGGCAAAATTAACACTGCTCCGCAACAGAGGCACGTCGTGGAGCTATCGGGACTGCCTCTGCAAATTGATTTTTTTGAAATTTGAAATTGTGATTCAATTGCTCTAAAATCAGGGTAAGACCCTTGTCCCCCTAATTTTGACCCCCTAAACAAGAATATGAGGTCGAATTTTTGATATCGCGCATGGTTTTTGAGATATATGGAATTTAAAATTTCAGGCATTCTGAGGCACATTTTCGAGAACTTTTTGGGGTTGTTACAATAACTTAAGTTCAACACCCCTAATTCTCACAAGACAGTACATGCAACCCGTACAGATCAATTATACCTTAAGACAGGAATTGGGCCAACCTCTTTTGCTACCTCTTGACCTCCTCCCACTCAAGGACGGGTCCACCAGGGAGTTGTAATCTAACTCTACGGGCACTATAATCAAAGGAGACACAAGATGCATGAAAATAATCCACTCCAAGTATGATCTCAAACTCACCATATTCAATCCAACAAAATCACAAGGCAAGACCTAGACACGACATGACCACGAACAATACTTACGAACCTTCTAGCAACAATAGACTCATCAAAGCGGTAAAGACCAAGAGATTCACATAGCAACTTAGGACACACACAAGAAGGCCACAAGCAACAAAAGAATAATGAAGGGAATAGTGGCACCCGGAGCCACCAATGCACACACATCTAAGTCAAGGAAACTTCAACATACTAGTAGCAACATTAGGTGCCTTATCGACCTCTTGCCTCCTTTGAAGAGCATAAAGTCGATTACATCTTGGAGAATCCCCTTGATCAACATAAACATCTTTACCTTTGTTTTGAGCATATGGGTAATCCGAAATTTTGTAGTCCATTTCCCCACACCCAAAGCATGCACCTGTGTTCCTCCAACATATACCACCATGTTCCTCCCACATTTTGGGCATCTATGATGAGTCACCCCTTCATCTCCTTGGGGCCTTGGGTTTGACACCCTATTCTTAGCGACCCTCTTGCTTGGAGCATCGTCAGACTCTAGACCTTGGGAGCCACCATCATGTCGAGCCCTCTTAGCCTCATTACTCCTTCTTTTCCTCAACTTCTCCTCCTCCATTTGTTGGGCATAAGTCATGAAATGGGACAATTCCATGTCACCAATCAACATAGCAGACGGACATTCGTCACTTACCAAATCAGAAACACCCATCATATATTTATTCATTCTAGCCCTAGGGTCGGCAACCAAGTGAAGAGCACACTTAGAGAGTTGGTTGAACTTGAGGGAATACACACTCATTGACCTTTGGTTCAAATTCATTAACTCCACCATCTTGGCCTCCCTAAGCTCAAGAGGGAAGAACCAATTAAGGAAAGTAGTCTTAAACTCCTCCCATAGAACCACATTATTGTTTCCTTTCCCCTCCTTCCATTGTGTAAACTATATTCTTGCTACCCCCTTGAGTTGGCAAGCACCAACTCCGCCTTATCTTCCGATCTAATACCCATGATGCCAATACTTTATAAATCTCATCAATAAACTCTTATGGGTCCTCATCCACCTTTGACCCATAGAACCCCGGTGGGTTCATCCTCATGAAGTCTCTCACTTAGATCCCGGGATAGGAGCATGAGGGGTTTGGGCCCCTTGATTGGCTTGGTTGGCCACAACTTGTGCAAGCAAAGTGAGAGCATCCCGAACCTCTCCATGAGTCAGTTGTCTATTAGGAGCGTAGGCTCTTCTTCCTCTTGTGTTAGGCATGATCAACTAGCATGGCCAAGAACAATTGTTGTGGGGGGGGGGGGAGACTTACTTCAACTCTATAAGAAGACTTAGAACATGAAGAAGGGAAACATCTCCTAAAACGTCTCATAGCCTTGTACTCATAATTGTGGTGCATAACACAATCATGAATAAGACTCTAAGTGATGCGGTGTGTTGGACTCCGAGGATCTAGCAACCTAGTGCTCTGATACCAAGTTTTTCATGACCCAAGGACGCAAGGGGAACCCGAAGGAACCCCAACCAAGCCTCTTAGCACATCATTACATATCCTTGGTGGCAAAAGCAATAAAATAGCAATAAAAACAAAAATAGGGATAACCTAGGGCTAAGGGACATCATTCATGTCATAACAACATGAGTCAAGAGAGAGTCAAGCTTATAACATTACACATGACATGTCAAACAACACCTTTACTACATAGATAAGAGCGGGGGCCAAGACAAGCAACCGGGCTCACCCTCACAGTCAATATTTACATGAAAGAAAAATTGTCTTAGTATATAACATGAGAGAATAAGCAATGTCCCAAGAATAGAGGACTTACCAACAAGCTTGAGTGGAATCGTACTAGCCATGTGGATGGGGGTGCTCAAGTTGGGCTCCGATTCCTACATGGTGACATCATGTAGGCATAGAGTATGCATTTGTACGTTTGAATGTACTAAGTATGTAAAATGAAATGCTAGCAAGGGATAGGCAATATAATCGAAATGCATAATTATAAGCAAAGATAGGTATAATATCAATATGACATGCATGATCAATGCTTAAGGTAAAACATGCCCGTAAATCATGATCAAGGAATGTAAACTCAATATGGAATACATAAACCCTTTTTACCAACCTTCATGAAATGTGCTAAATGGCCCCCACTCGCCTTACGGTATAACCTTTTTGGAGAGTGTTATCAATACCCCTACCATACGACATAGTCTTTTAGATAGGTAATATAAAACGTCTTCTACTTTACGACATAATCTTTTAGGTAGGAGCCATGATTCTTTCTACCTTACAACATAGCCTTTTCGATAGAATGTCCACACCTTACGATAAAATTTTTTCGATGGAAACCATTGGTCTTTCTACCTTACGGCATGGACTTTTCGGTAAGGTGTCCATACCTTACGATATGATTTTTTCAGTAGGAACCATTAGTTATTCTTCCTTACGGTATGCCCTATTCGGTGGGATGCCCATACCTTACAATATAGTCTTTTCGATAGGAACCATTAGTCATTCTACCTTACAGTATGGCCTTTTCGGTAGGATGTCCATAGAATTAGATCATCACAACATTACATTTCAAGCAACAAGGGAAGACCTTCTCCATTTTCTCAAGAGCACAACAAACATGGAAACCCAACAATCTACTTGCAACACCATAGGTACTTCTTTATGAAAGCAACTCATATAAACATTCCTATTATCATCATAAAGTCATTCAACTCATATTCTATGCTTTAGACCTCCAATAACTCAAGAATCCATAACAAGATATTTATCAAACACTTGGCGGGAGTGTAGTGCTAGTATAAAACCATGCGATTCAAGAGTGAAATCATGCTAGAAAATTCAATGTAAATCCTCAATAGATACTTGGTAATACCTCAAGCAATATACATCAACACCCCTCATCAAACCTCACAATAGAGATTAGATTCATAGCTCAAAATATGCTAAAACAACCATAATTTCATGAAACTCCAACATAGTATGCAGTGAAATTCATAATAAATAAGACCCATGAATAAATCAACTTTAAATCATGCAATTTTAGGTAAAAGGAAGTTTGGGCATGATGGGTGAAAGGAATCCATGAAAGAAACTACACATACCTTCACTTTGGAGATTAACTTGATGAAGATTGGAGAGGGAGACTTGAAGCTTGAATGAGAACCTTAAGATTCAAATGAGTTTTGAGGCATGACTTTATTTTAAAAAAATATAATTAATTAAACAAACCTAGTTCAAGTATATGGGATAATGTTGGAATCTGTTGGCACAATGTTT
>JAPFFP010106614.1:0-19115 GCA_026153255.1 Solanum medicagineum
GTATAGTACAGGTTGGTTCTCCCGGGCCTTATCGGCAACGGGTGCCAGTCCACCCTAACGGGGCTTGGGGTGTGACATCTGCTCCGGATGAAAGATGACTGTGGAGATGGTCAAGACTAGTCTTCTAAATGAATAGGCTAGGAGGAGAGAATCAGGTTCCCCAGCCAAGTTGAAGCAAATGTGATTCCATAATCTAGTATGGGGAGAAGTAAGACCAGAAATCCTCATTACAGAGACAAGTCCAAGGGGAGATCCAAATCAAGGAAAAGCGACTTCATTTGCCATTATTGTCAGAAGCCGGGTCACATAGAGAAATTCTGCTGAAAGAAAAAGAGAGATATGTCCAGGGAGACAAAAAAGAAAATTGAGAATTCTGAGCAAAAGCTAGATGAGAAGAACATTACAACTTTGGTATCTAGTGATGATGATTTGTGTATTATCAGTGATCATTTACTATTAAATGCAGCATGTGATGACTACATCTGGGTGATTGATTCTGGTGCATCGTATCATATTACTTCGCACATGGAGTATTTCTCGTCCTACCCTACTGGTGATTTTGGTCATGTAAGGATGGAAAATTGTGGTTCATCTAAGATCATTAGTAAAGGCACTGTTTGTTTAGAAACTTCCACCGGTTGCAGATTGGTGCTCAAGGATGTGAGACACGTCGCAGATATTAGATTGAGTTTGATTTCAGTTGGCTTGCTTTATAATGAGGGCTATGCCAACATATTTTGTGATGGAAGATGGAAACTCTCTCGGAGAAATTTGATTGTGGCTCGAGGTAAAAAGTAGAATTCACTTTATGTTATGCAAGCTAGTGTATGTAGCGGAGATGCCAATGTAGCAAGTGATGCCTCTAGTGAATTGTGGCATAAGAGACTTGGCCATATGAGTGAAAAGGGCTTGCAGATACTTTCCTGGAAAGATTATCTCCCAGATATTTCAGATATACCTTTAAACTTTTGTGTTGATTGTTTGGATATATATAAAAATATAGTTGACTGATTTTCTAGGCATTGTATCAAAACTCTATCTAATAGTCCAAACATGGGGTTTCAGAAAAATCATAAATAATAAATATCTAAAATTAGCTAAGTTCAGAGGAAGTGGATTGAGAAATGAGAAGAATCCATGGCAGCCTGAAAGAATTGGGTGGCCTTTGAATTTCGAAATCAGCAATATCCTAGCTGAAGTTTGTTAATATCAATCACCTGAAGATATCCTACACTCACAAAAAAAGAAACAAGTGCAGTATCAATATATATAACAACAGTGTACTAAGATAATTACGCGACTATTTCGATAAACACAACATAATAACCACACATATACAGAAAGAATAATAGTTTATCAATTCATGCCCAATATATTGATTCCGTAATACCAATCTCAAATGCAACACTCTCTCATGGAAGCCACACCCAAACAACTAACGTGTTGGAACATGACACTCGATCTAAGAATATATCAAAATGTGATTTTGGATCCAAATATGTGTTGGAACATAATGTCCGATCCAATAATATGTCGGAGTGTGACACCCAAGCTAATAATATGTCGAAATATGACGCCCAATCCAATAATATATCGAAAGATGATATCTAATCCAGTAACGACAATCACAATACCAATGAATGTCTTATAAACTTGCACAAACAAACAACAGGTTCATTGCATGCAATTTGATCACAACTAGTCATTTTACTAGGTTATTTCATCATTCCCTATTCACACATACACACACACACGCACGCACGCACGCACGCACGCGCGCACACACACACACGTAGGATAATACTAACGATGTAGTCAACATGCACATATAATACAAATAGTATTTTAAACCATCACCTACCTAGCTCGAAACAAGCCTTAAAATCGCCAAAGTATTCGAGTTTTTTCTTTTTGCGAAGCCTTGACTCATTTTTGGCCTAAAACAAATAAAAAAAATATAAGAAATCACGAATAATGACCTAGAATACCCAGATTATATCAGAATCTTAATCCTTGGCCACTTTCATGATCATCTCCCCCATTTTCACCATTAATTTCAGGTCTAAACTTTTCCTTAAGAGAATTCCCATAGATTCTAAAGTCTAGAAATCAAATTACAAGTCAGAGAGGATTGATTAACTTACCATTATCAAGGTTGAAGAAACATAGCCCTAGTCCGCTTTTGATCTTTCAAGAACAAATGGGAGAAATAAAAACAATTTTAAAATTTTATGACTTAAATTGTGACTACCCCGCCATGGTGGTCACTTATCCCACCATAGTGGGAATAATTTCATCGTGGCAGATTTCACGGAGACAAAATCTCAAACTTTGCATCTCAAACCTCCATTTCACAACACACCCTCAAATTATGACGTTCTAAAATCTTCTCTTTGCGCCAAGATCAAGTCTAGAAATTCTCCTTGCCCGAATTCGATTCATTAAGTCGTACTGACTCCTTATTATTTTGACTATTAATTGAAGGGATCAA
The DNA here is from genome assembly GCA_026153255.1 of Solanum medicagineum. Taxonomy (NCBI): domain Eukaryota; kingdom Viridiplantae; phylum Streptophyta; class Magnoliopsida; order Solanales; family Solanaceae; genus Solanum; species Solanum medicagineum. Next base: position 2,492 of record JAPFFP010106614.1, read on the forward strand.
AATCATAAATCACAGCTGATCGAAGGGATCAAACACATGAATCAAACCCCAAATTGTTACCAAATTAACCAGATGTCACCTGCCTCAGAGTTCGTTGAAGTCTTGTCTAAACTAAATTTTGTTAATTTACTAGTTAGGAGTTTTTTTGGCACAAATTCATTCCCTGTTGATTTATCTATAATGACGGGGATGGATTATTAAAAACTTTATGAATAAATATTTGGCCCATGCATAGGACAAAATTTTAACAACCAGTAACAAAATATAGAACAGTTGATTGATAGACAAATAATTTAATCCACCTTAATTTTTCATGCATTTTGAAACACAATTTTATTTTATAACCCAAAAGTCCACTAACTATTGATATTTTAAATTACTTATTTGAGTTTATAGGAGAACTCAATATTTGACCTATTAATTTAACTTGTTTTCACATGCATCTTAAATGGCTATCTTGTGTTAATTGCCCTAATTGAATTGTACTAGTGATTCTCCATCGAAATGTTATTATGTGCATCAATCACGACGGGTGACAAATTTAATTTTTAAAGTGACATTAGCTAAATGATATTAATCATCTCCTTTGATATAAAATAAATAACTAATAAATATTATTACTATTGATAACTTTTAAGTGGTATTGATTAAATAATTTTAAAGGTGGCACCACAAGATCACCTCCACGGGTCGTGAAGCAGTCCATGAGCTGTGTGGGGGAATCTTGAGATAGCCCTTGGCCTTGTGTGTGGTGTTCTTGGGATCAAGGTAGAGTTCAAGACTAAGGCATCTTTCACTGCTCCCTTTCACGGCTTGTGTGACACCTCACTAGCCATATGGTGGCTCGTGAGAGGATCCTTGGGCTTGAAAGCCACATTTTTTACTGAGGCACTTCACACACGAACTCCTACACGAGTTGTGTGGTGTCCCGTAAGGGTGTTGGTGTAGAAATTTTTCTAAGTATGGAATCATTGTCTCGGAACTTGGCCAGTGAACCTTTTTTCTAAGTAAGGTCTCGCGGACAGCCATACGGTCCATGTGACTTCACACGAGCCATAAGGCTTCATTGCAGGACCCATGGCAACTTTTTGAAGCTCATTTCACTAATGACTTTTTTGTAATTTTGATTATTCCTAAGGGTCGTTTATGACTTTCTAACTTATCTGAAGGGTCATCTTCTTCAATCAATTTCTTCTTGATTCTTCTTAATTAACTAAGGTATGTAGGATTGATTCATGGTCTCTTTCAATCATGAAGACCCCAACTCTTTTAATCCTTGATTTTATGAAATTAAGCTTACTTTGAATTGGGTCTATTGAATTATTGTTTATTTGATTCAATTAAGATATGGGCTATGTTTAATTGATGTTTTTAAAGTGATTTAAGTCCTAATATGTTGAATTTCATTGATATTATGAAGACTTTAATATGTATGTCCCCTTTAAAGGTTGATTTAAGCATGAGTAATTTAAATTGTGATTTAAATGTGATTTTACTTGAATTTCATATCATAATATTGATTTAAGTATGAATTTATAATGCCCATGCTATTCTCATATGATTCATGGCATTTGCATGCATGATCATTAGTTTTTATGGAGATTATGAGGTGGGCTATGACCCAAATATGTTTATGAATATGATCGTTATGAAAGTATGATTATTGACAAGAATGTGATCACATAAATATCTATGATATGGCTCTTTGAGCAACTTTGGGTATTTATACTAATATGATATATGTGAATGAGTTATTTCTATGTATGAAAGTATACATTAAAGTATGATTTGGCTTTTTAGCCCAAGTATGAATGATTATGAAGAATGTTTGGCTTTTAAAGCCAAGTATGTATTGAAATAATTTGAAATGACTTATGCCTCTTTTCAAAGCATATATATGTATATGTATTCTTGTAGGATGATGACTTGGCACCGATGGACTTGTGAGAGGGGGAGACTATCTCTATGGGTCTAGTAAAGACACCGGAATTCCATGTAATAACGTGCATGGTCTTACATGTCAGTTGAGGTCTCATCCCCTCTATGTTGAAGTATTATGGCATTTCATGCATCATGGATTTCATGGCATATTGATATATTACTCTTCTTTGTTTAGATACTTTTTTCTATATATGTGACTTTGTCATCTAACATTAAATGTAGGTTTAATAAGCTCATATGCATTGCATGCCCACATACTTAGTACATTCAAAGTACTAACATATACTCTTTGCCAACATGATCTAACCATGTATGAACCGGAGACTACCTTCATCCACCTCTTGACGGCTGGGTTGGATTGTGAAAGTTATTGTGGTGAGTCCTATCATCCAAGAACAAGCCACCTTCTATCTACCTACTATATTGCTTCTACTTATGTTTTATTTACTTGAGGGTAAGCCTGAGATATGTCTTGGCCCCTGCCCTATTATATGACTTAGAGGCATTGTTGGATAATATGTAGACTCTTGTACGAATTTGTGTTATATCTTTCTATTTGGAGATTAAGAGTATGGCTATCTATTGAGTATTGATACTATGATGTTTTGCTTATGATGGGATATGGATATGTGGAAAATCCAAAGTTCCATTCTGTCCCCATTGCTTGAGCCATACTTACCCATCCCTTAGTTATTATGTGTTATGTACTATATAGATCATTGCTAATCCATATCCTTATGACATTCCCATAGTGCGAGTCCTACTTTTGCGTCTCTTAGAACTATGTGTTACTACTTCATTATGCACTGTAACCGATGATGTGAATACATATACTTAAGGCTTGTTTGAGGACTTTCGAACACTCATTCACCATGTTACTAGACCCTAGGTCCAAGTCATGGTATTGGAACTACTAGTACGTAGCATAGAAGAGAAATGGTCAAACAAGCGATAGAACCCAGTGTTATTCTTTTTCAGGGAGGCCAGGGGCAGAGGCATAAGATATTATTATCACAGGTACTCTTATGGTCTGCGATGGTATCACCTTCATATTTTTTGATCTTTCATCCACTTTTTCATATGTTTCTTCTACTTTTGCTGATGGGTTTGATTTGCATTGTGATTTACTTGATATGTCTATTTGTGTTTCTGCTCTTGTTGTTGAGTCTGTGTTAGTTGAGAAGATATATAGGTCTTGCCTTGTGACTTTTGTGGGAAGCAAAACTTATGTAGATTTGATTATTCTAGAGATGGTTGATTTTGATGTAATCCTCGGTATGACTTGGATCTCTACAAATTTTGCTATTTTGGATTGCAATGCTAAGATCGTGACCTTGTCCAAGTCTGGGATAGATCAATTGGAGTGGGAGGGTGATTATTTTCCTTCCCCTATTCGAATTATCTCTTTTCTGCATGCTATGAGTAAGGGTTGTTCAACCTTCCTAGCATATCTTAGGGACAATAGCTCTAAAGTACCCTCAATTGAATCTATCTCGATAGTGCCTATATTTTTGGATGTCTTTCCAGCAGACGAACCCAATATGCCACCATACAAGGATATTGATTTTTGTATTGATTTGGAGTCAGGTAATCGTCCTATTTCTATTCCACCTTACAGACTGACCCTAGCTGAATTGAGGGAGTTGAAAGTGCAACTTCAATGTTTGTTGGGTAAATTTTTATTAGACCAAGTGCCTCTTTTTGGGGCGCTCCAATTCTTTTTATGAAGAAGAAAGATGGTAGCTTTCGTATGTCTATATAGACTACAAACAAGTGAACAAAGTAACTATTAAGAACAGGTACCCCCTTCCTTGTATTGATGATTCATTCGATCAGTTGCAGGGTGTTTGTGTCTTCTCTAAAATTGATTTGAGGTTTGTCTATTACCAGTTGAAAATACGAGCAGTAAACCCGCCAAAGACTATTTTCCCAACAAGGTATGGGCACTATAAATTTTTGGGAATGTCCTTTAGACTTAGAAATGCTCCTGCTGCTTTTATAAGCCTAATGAATGGAATCTTTATGCCATACGTGGATATCTTCGTTATTGCCTTTATTAATGATATATTGATCTATTCAAAGAGCAAAATGAAACATTAAGAGTATTTAAGAATTGTTCTAGGGCTGCTAAAGGAGAATAAACTATATGCTAAACTCTCTAAGTATGAGTTCTGGCTTGATTCAGTTTCCTTCTTGGTGCATGTGATTTCTAAGGATGGGGTTATGGTGGATCCTTAGAAGATTGAAGCAGTGAAAAATTGGTCAAAACCCACTAATGTCTTAGAGGTGAGAAGTTTAGTTGGTTTGGTTATCTGATACTGTCAGTTCGTCAAGGGATTTGATTCCATTGCTTCCCAATTTACCAATTTAACCAAGTAGAATTTCCATTTATATGGTTAGATAAGTGTGAAGAGATTTTTCTGAAACTCAAGACCATGTTGACTACTGCACTGATTCTTGCCTTGCCGGTAGAAGGTAAGAATTTCATTGTTTATTGTGATGCATCTTATTCTAATTTAGGTGCAGTGTTAATGCAGGAGAGGAATGTAATTGCCTATGCTTCAAGGCAATTGAATACGCATGAACATAATTATTCTACTCATGATTTAGAGTTAGCTACTATTGTATTTGCATTGAGCAGTTAAGGCATAATCTATATAGGGTCAAATGTGAGGTATATACACATCATCGTAGTTTACAACATGTATTCATGTAAAAAGATCTGAATTTGAAGCAGAGGAAATGGATGGAATTGCTTAAAAAAACTATGATATCACTATTCTTTATCACCTTGGAAAAGCTAAAGAGGTCCAAACACTGATTAACGACTTTATGAGAATGAAAGTAACTGATAAGGGAGGATTCTTGGCCTGTATAGAGGCAGAATCTTCATTTCTTGACAAGATTAAAAAAAAAATTTAATGATGGGAAACTGAGCCGAATTCGTGATATAGTCTTGCAAGGAGAGGCTAAAAAAGTTGCAATTGATGAGAAAGGTATTATGAGGATTAAGGGGCGGATATGTATACCTCGTGTTGATGATTTGATTCAGACTATTTTTGCGGAAGCTCATAGTTCGAGGTACTCATACATCCTAGTGCAATCAAGATATATTGTAATCTAACACAACATTATTTGTGGAGTAGAATGAAGCGTGACATTACTGATTTTGTTACCCAGCATTTCAATTGCCAGAAAGTAAAGTATAAGCACTAAAGTCCTGGAGAACTCTCCAAAAAATGTCCATTCCTAAATAGAAGTAGGAAATAATTATCATGGACTTTGTGGTTAGTCTTACAAAGACATTGGGCAAGTTTGATTTGACATGGGTGATTGTTGATAGGTTGACCAAGATGGTACATTTTATTCCGGTAAAGGTGACTTATAATGCAGAGATGTTAGCCAAACTCTATATTAGTAAGATTGTTCATCTGCATGGAGTTTTGATTTTCATCATATCAGATAGAGGTAGACAGTTTACTTCTAACATTTAGAGGACCTTACAAAATGTGTTGGGTACTAGATTGGATCTTAGTACCACATTTCACCCCCAAACCAATGAACATTCAAAAAGGACAGTTCAAGTGCTAGAGAATATGTTTTGTGCATGTATGATAGATTTTGATGGTCACTAGGATCAATTTTTACCTTTGTTGGAGCTTTTGTATAACTATAGTCATCACTCAAGTATTGACATGACTTGACATGGCTCTATTTGAAACATTATATGGGAGGAAATGCAAGTATCCCATTGGTTGGTTTGATGCATTCAAGGTGAGACCTTGGGGTATTGATCTTCTGAGAAAGTCATTGGAGAAGGTGAAATTCATTTAGGAGAAGTTTCTACCATAGAGCAGGCAGAAGGAGTATGCAAATCGACATGTTAGGGACATGGAGTTTATAGAGAGAAGAACGTATTATTGAAAGTTTTACCCATGAAGGGTGTGGTGAGGTTTAGTAAGTGAGGTAAGCTCAGTCTGAGATATATTGGACCGTTTGAAGTTCTTAAGTACGTGGAAGACATGGCATATGAGTTGGCTTTGCATCTAGGTTTGTCTGGAATACACCCAATATTTTATGATATTGGACCGTGTGAAGTTCTTAAGCGCATGGGAAAGGTGACCTATGAGTTGGCTTTGTCTCCAGGTTTGTTTGGAATACACCTAGTGTTTCATATGTCTATGCTAAAGAAATATCATAGTGATGAAAACTACATTATTCATTGAGATACGATCCTACTTGAAGAGAACTTATCTTTTAAGGAAGAACATGCAGCTATCCTAGATAAGGAGGTCCGTAAATTAAGGTCAAAGGAGATTATGTCAGTGAAGGTCCAGTAGAAGAATCATCTAGTTGAATAGTCCACTTGAGAGGATGAGGCAAATATGCATGGACAATATTCACATCTTTTTTCTCGATTCAGCTACCCTTCCTTATCTTTTGACCATTTGAGGACGAACAATGGGTAAGTTGGTATCTAATGTAATGGTCGTCAAGTCATTTTGAGAAATAGATCTTTAATCCCATAAAAGATTTATTTCATAAATTTTAAAAGAGTTTTTAGGATTATTTGATAACTTTGATTATTTAGTTGAGGAGTAATTTTGGATAATTGAATTGATAGATGGGTTAAAATAATAATTTACTTAACACCCAATACCCCTTATTCAATAATTATTAAAATAAGTTGGTACAATTTATTACTTTTAATACATAATTAATTTGAAAAGAAGAAAAAAAGAGTTGGGAGTGAACTGACGACGAAGCATAGACCTCCATCGTTACCCCAACTGTGGAATTGATTCAAGTAAATATATGCTTAACTCTCGTTTAAGAATATAGGTAGTGATACATGTGCATGTGTGTGTTTGTGTGTGTGTGTATGTGTGTGTGTGTATATATATATATATATATATATATATATATATATATATATTTTGTTTGTATAAGTATGAGATTGTATATACACTCACAGAAATAAGTAAGGCCCAGAGAAGATTGTTTGAATGCTCCATTGGGAGTCGTGCCTACATTCCTTTGTCTAGGAAAGACATTGTTTTGCAGTGATGATGTCAAGGTTGATAATATGTATTTAAGGAGATAATTAGGGAAATTAGGATATTAATTGAGTTTTGCAGCTTGTCCTTCCCTAGTTTTAGGTTAATTTTTGTTTTCTAATAATTATAATATGATTTAAACTTTTGATATATAGATATGGATAATTAAAAATATTAGATGTACTATATTACAGAAACACCATTAGATTTATAATATTTGGAGGAATTAAGATTTAAGGCTAAGCTTGAAATTTAGGAACTTGATTAAGAAGTTAGGTTATGAGTTTTTGGCCAATTAAAAAGGCACACGTTTAGAAGATGCATGTCGCAGAGATGAGGATACTGAGGTGGGTCACACCAAGAGTGACAAGGCTAGGAATGAGACCATTCGTGAGAAGCTAGATGTGGCCCCGGTGGCCGATAAGATGAGGGAAATGAGACTGCCATGGTTTGGACATGTACAGAGACGAAGTACTGATGCTCCTGTTAGGAGGTGCGAGAGGTTGGTTTTGGGAGCTACGTGGAGGGGTAGAGGTAGACCAAAAAAGTACTGGGGGGAGGTGATTAGACATGATATGGTGAAACTTGATCTCACCGAGGACATGGCCTTAGATAGAAAGAAGTGGAGGTCACGAATTAGAATAGCAGGCTAATTTGTAGGGTTAGGTGAAAGACGTGTCTTTTCATGTGTTCTCATTATTTGTGATGTTTTATGTGTTGGTTTTATCATATCTTCTTTTTGTTGTGTGCTATCCATTAGTAGTCACTCTTTCTGTTCCTTTCCTTTCCCTTTTTTTTAATCATATCTAGTTCTTTCTACTTATGGGTTTTGAGATGAGGATTCCCAGGAAACAATCTCTCTACTTCTATGAGGTAGGGGTAAGGTTTGCGTACACTCTACCCTCCCTATACCCCACTTGTGGGATTTCACTGGGTATGTTATTATTGTTGTAGAAATGTTTGGAGATATTGAAGAAAGAAAAAATAGTGGTAAACTAGCTTGCTTAACTTCGGTTCTTCAGTTGAGGTAGGCTATAGTTTATTCTATATGTTAGATAGACTCTTAATAGTAATTGATATTCATTGAGTGATGTTGTGAAGTTATTATATGCATTTAATTATTGTGATTTGGATGATTGATATGTGTTGTGATTGATTTGAAATTCAAGACCATGAAATTCATAATCGTGAACTTGCTTGATCAAAATTATGCCTTGAATAAAGAAGGCTTAATGAAATATCGTTAATGAAGCGAAACGTAATGATAAAGAATGATGAATTAAATATATTTCGATTGGATGTCAGGTTCCACCTAGATATTGTGGAATCAGATGCCATGTTCCAACATGATATGATATGGGATCGGATGCCAGGTTCTGGCAGGATATATATTTGGATCAGATGTCACGTTCCAACATGATAATTTTAAAGGAAAACATATTAAAATGACTTAATATACTTAATCTCAAAGAACCTATTTCCCGAAAGAAGCATGATGCAGAGGCTTGAGTCCTCATGTTTGTTCTTAATATTGTTGATTGATGATATACTTGTTGCTTGTTATTTACCACTTGTTAAGTGCGATAGTTGATTTCCTGCCATTACTTGTGTGTATTGATTTCTATTTTGAGTTAATCGATGATACCTACTCAATAAGTGTTTTCTTATACTGATCTCTACTTGTATTTTTCTTTGTTTTGATTTTGTGGAGTACAACGAGTGTTCCATAGACTTCGACTCGCCTCAGCTCTAGCTGATCTCCAGTATATTAGATTTCATGGTGAGCTATCCTCCTAGCTCGATTTGGAAAAATTCTTTCGATCACGGAATAATTCCTTAGTTTTCGGACATAAACTATTTTACTATTTATTTTGGTGTTTCTACTCTTAGACTTAGTATTTGATCTTAGATACTCTTGATGTGATAACTTTCAGATTTTGTGGAAATGCTATATAATAGACTTAGTGGTTTGTTATTTCTTACTTTATAAGTTGAGCTTCCAATTATTCTCATATTTCATAAGTTGAATAACTATATAGGTTGAAATTTATATCTTTGGTTCGCCCACCTATAATGGTAAATGTAGGTATCACTCACGACCTGTTTTGGGTCATGACATGGCTGAAGCAAAACCCTCAAACCTCCAAAGTTCTCATCTTTTTGACTTCAGTGCTATCTTTAGGCAACTTTTTTTTTTTTTTGCCTTTTAGCACATGAGTCGTTATGTATTTTCTTTGGTAGAAGAGTCTTCTTGAGAAAAGCTCTTGGTCTTTACACATGATTTGTGTGCTTTTAATTTTATTGGGATTGCTCTTATCTCTATGAAGCTTTTTGTTCTTTGATTTTTCCTTCTCTTTAGTTTGTTTTCCGACAGAAAATAATTGGTCATTTTAAGCTAATTGTTGAATTTTTAAAGCTAATTGTTGGACGTATTAATGTTTATGACCTTCAATTATTACTAACTCTTTCATTCATATCTCTCTTTGCAAAAGAAAGACCCGTGAAGCTTCAGACTTTGTCAATATCCCTTTGTTATACTTGGTTCCTTTTTCAATTCTACGATTCTAAAAATTATTTAAGGTATTCTTAATTTGTTTTGATTTGATTTTTATTTATTAGAAAATCAAATCAATTAATACTATTTACTAAAATTTAAAGTAAAAATTCAGAGAAAAGCACATGGAGATATGAGAATGAGTTGAGACGTACATGATATCTTGTGGAAAATATTGCTAGCATGATTTACTTGTGAATTTTTATGTAGCCACATACTTATGTGGTCACGATGCTTGATGATATATCTCAAAGAATCAATTATTTTACGGGTATTCTACGGCATACATATCTATCATCTTCATATCATTCAACAACAGAAAAGGTGTATTTTTTCTTCTAAACTATGTCTGTAATCTCTTTACATGTGTATATGTCAATGTGTCAATTTCTTTTAAATGCTTTCACATGTTGTTGCTTAACCTGAATGTCTAAGTTAGAAAGACATGATATTATAGCAATTGTGCTAATTACTCCAAACAAACTCATTTTGGATTGATAAAATGTGAGAACTCGAGAGGGGTGTAACACTATGGTTATTCTCGGCAAGTTACAGATGAGAGTTGTGTTTACTAATCTTTCAGTTGTTTTTTTTAAAGTCCTTTTAGCACAATTTCTTCTTCTTCTTATTGTTCTATTTGAGGCCCATTTAATTATGAAAAAATATCTAATTAGGCAAACATATGAGATGTATTTATATTATACAACTATAGTCAGAAAAAATAACAATTTATAGCTATAGTTAGGATTTTGTTGCTATAATTAGGATTTTGTTGCTATTTTCTCTCACCTCTCTTTCTCTTTCTCGCATCTCTCCTATTTCTCTGCAATTTCATGCCAGATATACAATTAAATATGTATACCAATTGCATATGTTACAATTATTTTAACAGATATACATAGTCAATTCGAAAAATATACATATACCATTCACGTCACTCCACTCTCTTCCCTCTCTGGCTCACCTCTCTCCTCCCTCTCCAAATCTCGATTGCTAGATATACAAATACATATGTATATTTGCTACATAGATACAATAATTTGACAGATATACATATATAATTTGACAAATATACATATACAATTCGCCCCATTAAGTTTCAAGTCTAGATTATTTATAAAAATTCCCCTTTAATTATTCTTCCTGTTAATCTTTTGATTTTTTTTTCTAAAAAGTGTGTTCATTATGTACATCATAGTCTGATCTCATGTTGACTTAGTGTTGAGCATTAACTGTATAAAAAATATTTTCATTGTCTCACAGATATAATTGACGTTAGTTTTTTCTTACTCTCCAATATGGCAAGAACAACAGTGTTTTTTGACTTTCTTGTTGTGGTTAAACTGTTTATTTTAAGATTATCATGTAGTGGAATAAGGTCATATTGCCATTTAATGATAATATGAATGTTGTTGTATTTTGGATAAAAGTGAATTACACAAGACTAAGTTGGATGATGGAAAAAATATCTTCTTAAAAGTTTGTAAATAGGAAATAAAGCAAAGATGTTATTATTAAAATACCTAAAGGGCATATTAATTAACTCTTTAATACCGATTTTCACTTCTTAGATCATACTTCCATTTCATAGATTAAAGTAGTTTCTCATAGTTTTGACATATCTACACATATTTGCAAGTGCACACACTTTCTTTTCTCCATCAATATAAAATCATATTGTTGTGCTTGCGAATGAAATGATGTATTGGACATTCAAAATGTATTTACTTTGGAAGTCTTGTAAATAACTTAGACAAAGTAAATATAAGTTAAATGTTCAGGTCAAGACACATAAACTGTAACACCCCAACAACAACAACAATATACCCAGTAAAATCCCATAAGTGGGGTCTAGGGAGGGTAGAGTGTACGCAGACCTTACCAGTACCATAGAAGTAGAGAGGCTGTTTCTTGTGAACCCTCATCTCAAAACTCGTAAAGAGAAATAAAATAGATATGATAAAAGGAATGATAATATGTAAATAAGATAAAACTAACACATAATACGCCAGATAATGCGAACACATTATAAAAAATACCTAAACCTACCATTTGCCTGCTACTCTAATTCGCGACCTCCACTTCTTTTTATTTAAGGTCATGTCCTTAGTAAGATCAAGTTCCGTCATATCTTGTCTAATCACCTCCCCCCAATAGTTCTTCAGTCTACCTCTATCCCTTCGAGTATCTCCCAAAATCAACCTCTCGCACCTCCTTATAGGAACATCGGTACTCCTTCTATACACATGTCCACACCATCGCAGTCTCGCTTCCCTCATTTTTTCTGCCACCGGGGCACCTCTAGCTTCTGCCGAATGGTCTCATTCCTAACCTTGTCACTCTTGGTGTGACCACATATCCACCTCAGCATCCTATATCTACGACATGCATCTTTTGAACATGTGCCTTTTTAATTGGCCAACACTCCACTCCATACAGCAACGATGGTCTAACCACTACTCTGCAAAACTTACCTTTGAGTTTAGGTGGTATCTTTTTGTCATACAATACTCTAGAGGTAAGCCTCCATTTAGTCCATGCGGCCCCAATACGATGTGTGACATCATCATCGATATTACCACTACTCTGGATGATGGACCCCAGATACTTAAAGTTTTCCCTCTTGGGGATAGGTTGAGTGTCAAGCCTCACATCAAAGTTTGCTTCATCCCTCTCAACATTGAATTTGCACTCCAAGTTTTCACTTTTGGTCCGACTCAATTTGAATCCTTTGGACTCCATGGCGTGTCTCCAGGCCTCCAACCTATCATTAACTTTAGTCCGAATCTCATCAATCAGTACTATGTCATTTGGAAATAACATACACTAAGATACCTCCTCCTGGATATATCACACCAGCTCATCCATCACCAAGGAAAACAAGAAAGGGCTCAACACATATCCTTGGTGGAGTTCCATCTCAACAGGATAATACTCTAAATCTCGTCGCACTGTTCTTACCCAAGTTTTGGCTTCATCGTACATATCATTAATCACCCTGATATATGCCACTGGGACACTTTTCACCTCTAGACACCTTCATAAGACATCCCTTGGAACTTTGTCACATGCCTTCTCGAGACTAATGAACACCATATGAAGGTCCTTTTTTCTTTCCCTATATTTCTCCACTAACCTCCGAACAAGATAGATTGATTCAGTAGTCGACTGCCCCTGCATGAATCCAAACTAATTCTCCGAGATAGATACTACTCGTCGCACCCTCATCTCCACGACTCTCTCCCAGACCTTCATAGTGTGGCTTAACAACTTGATACCCCTATAATTGTTATAGTTTTGAATATCTCCGTTATTATTGTACAATGGAACCATTGTATTCCTACTCCATTCATCAGGCATCTTGGCAGTCTTCATAATACCATTGAACAGTCTAGTCAATCACTCAATGCCATCCTTGACCATGTTCTTCCAGAAGTATACCGGAATCTCATCGGGCTCGATCGTCCTCCCCCTCTTCATCCTACTAATAGCCCATCTTTACCACTTCAACTCTAAACTGCCTGCAATACCCAAAATCATGATTGTTTTCGGAGTGTGCCAACTTACCCAGCTCAATATCAGTATCTCCTTTTTCATTTAAGAGTTTATGAAAGTAGGCTTGCCACCTTAATTTAATGGAAGTGTCATTCACCAACACCTCTCCCTCCTCATCCTTGATGCACTTCACTTGGTCCAAGTCGTGAGCTTTCCTTTCTCTTATTTAGTGAGTCTATACAATCTCTTTTCCCCACCTTTATCACTTAACTCCTCATAAAGGCACTCAAACGTTGCTGACATACTGTAACACCCCAATTTTTTTAAAACTAATACTGACTCATCCTTCATATGATATAAAATTTTAATTGATGATTCTTAAATTGAGAATAGGTGTTAAAGTCAATTTCTTAGTGTGAGAATAAAATTGGAGATGATTGAAGGTCACACAAATTCTTTAGTACGAAGTTAAGCTAAAAACTTTCTTAGCGTTTGAGTTACAATGGAAGATTTTATAAAAGTTAGGTGGACTAATGAATTTTAGGTTGTATATATATGCTAGGATCAATTCTTAAGTATTTAAAGTATACTAGGTGTGATTTAGAGTCATAAGGGATCTTTTACGTCAAGCCAAGTCCAAAACATTTCTACTGACTAAGTTTTTGTATAAGTTGATAGAAGAGTCAACTTCAAATGACAATATCTCCTAAAGTATAACGAGTTAGTCGATCCATAATATATCAAATTAAAGATTTTTTAATTAGCTTTCCAGCGCATCTAATTTCACCTTAATAGAATTTGGAGTAGAAAGTTATGACCATTTTACTGAAGACCTGCAAAGCTTCTCATCGCGGACTTGATGCAAACCCTTTTTGGATAAGCTAAATGACATCCTTTCTTTTTATTTTGATGGTACTTTTATCCTAAAATCTTTGGAGGGGGGGAGGGGTCTATTTAAGTTCCCGAAACGTATCAAACATGAGTTCTTCATAAGTAAAACCCTCTCCTTCACTACTAAACATAAACGCTCAAGAATCATCAAGAAAATTATGAAGTTAGGGTTAGATTTCAAGATTTATAATCAAGGTAAGTTATTCTTCATAAATTTCAAGCTATTTGAACCAAATTTCTTCATCTATTCATGAATCTCTAATAGAATCTTAAATTATAACCTAGGGTTTCAAGAAAATGAATTCAAGAATTCCAAGAAAGGATTTCTTAATTCTTCTTTTTCAAGAGTTAAAGTTCTTCATCAAGAACTCTAAAGATTCTAAGTCAAGAATTCAAGAATCAAAGAGAATTCCTTTAACCAATGTTCTTCCAAGTTCTTTTGCTTTACAAGAACTACAAAGATCAAGGATTTTCTCCAAGAAAGCTAGTGTTCATCAAATTTTGAATATAATATCAACTTTTCAGGTATGTAAGGCTAAACTACAACATGAGATTATTTTTTAACATATGGCCCTCGGATGGTAATAGAAGAGTTGAGAGTCTATGAGTCCACATATATGCTTCTTGAAAATTATATCTATTACATGAACTTTCATATATTGATGATCATCATAAACTTATTTCTTGAATTGAATATCTTTCATGAGATATTGAATAAATCCTATATGTTGATTTTGTGAAAGCATGCATGAATAAACCTAGAGACTAGAGTGTTGACTTGAGTATGTTGATAGTAATCTTGATGTGAGTAAGAGATTTAGTTACTTGAGCTTGATGATCCTATGAGTCTTCATAATTGAGTTCTTGAGTTTTGTCTAAATGACTTCTTTTAAAAAATGATAATCCGAGTCCTTGAGTTCATACATTGAGAATTGAGGTAATTGAGATGAGTTAAAATCCCTGAAAATAATAGAGGACTTTAGAATTGAGTTAATGAGTTGATCAGAATTTCCATGACACTGATTGAGTTGATGAGTGTCTCTATGAGGATAAATTGAGATGAGGAAGAGTCTTATGACCATTGAGTCTTGGAAGGAGTATCAAACACCAAATGGATAAGAGTGAGTCCCACTCACATCCAATAATTATGTCGCCAAGTGTAGGATGAGGATTGAGCTATTACATCACATGGTCCCCTCTTGAGGAAAAGTCCATGAAATAGTAGAGGACTATACAGGTTAGATCCCTTATAGATCATATGTGTTCCTTACCTGACAAGTACAGAACAGTTGTGGCAACATCAGTGGGATTGTTGTACAATCACTAGCTCATAAGTGATTGTTGTCGGATAAGAGAAACTCCCAAAAAGTTTCCACCTTGAGTACTCTGATTCGAGTTGAGTTGAGTTGAGTTGAGTTCCATTGAGTTGAGCTGAGTCGAGTCCCATAAAGTCGAGTTAAGTTAAGTGTCATTGAGTTGAGTCGAGTTGAGTTCCATTGAGTTGAGTGGAGTCAATTGATGAGATTTGATTGATTGATGGGTCATTTGTCTACTCTTTGTTCTTTCTTTAGATAGATATTTGACATTCTGATTGAGTATATTTTGAGTTGTGTTACTTCTGTATTATTCTACCTGTATGTCACGCCCTGAGTCTACACCCTGGACGTGCCCGATAATCAAAAACCATTGCTTATCCCAAGTAAACCACTTGGCCTGACTACTTTAATCAGCGAAAGACTTAAACAACAATAAAAGCCTAGAAGTAAAGACAATCACAAAATTCATGCCTGAAGTATAATGAAACAGATCAACTAGAAAAGTCAATAATTTGAAAGGAATACTAAACACTGTCTATCAGTCTATGAAGCTTCTACTAGTCATAACTAGAGAATAGGTACCGTGACAGGCCACTGCTATCCCAAACAAAAGGAAGTAATTGAAACTGAAAGAAATAACATTAACGAGCCCTCTGGCTGCTAAGAGGTCTTACCACTAGCTAAATAAAAATGCTGGATCACCTAGAATATGTCTACTGAGGAGCTTTGTCACCTGTTTCTGCATCATAAAATGATACAGGCCCAAAGGACGTTAGTACATAGAATGTACATGTATATAGAATAGCCAAAATAGGAAAGCTCAGGATAAAAGGCTCAAGTCACAGATTGAATGTAAAAAAAATAAGTTAACAACATAAGTAAAGCATTATGGTAAAATATCTGATTTAATGCGCAAATAGATGCAACTATGTCTATGTCTGAAAAATCATGTAAACTATAACTTGGGGAGTTTCTCTAATCGAAAACCATCACTATAAGCTTCGTGATGATATAACATACTACTCACATTGTCAAGTCCATCCCATACCTTGCCGGGGTAAGGGATGAAGTGTTCTGGATCCATATAAACTAGGCCATCTCAGTGACATATGAGGAGTTGTACATCTAGTACAATCCTATCCTACGTTGGCTATATAGTTTCTAGGGTTGAAGTTATTAAACTTACACCCACCTCGATGTTCAATACTACTCCGAAGACATGCACTGTGCTCAATAACTGTATAAATGTCCCACTTTAGGGGAAAACTAAAAGTATACTACTTGGAGCATTGGCTCTCTCTCTCTCTCTCTCTCTCTCTCTCTCTCTCTCTCTCTCTCTCTCTCTCTCTCTCTCTCTATCTCTCTCTCTC
>JAPFFP010106624.1:0-19114 GCA_026153255.1 Solanum medicagineum
GTTAAAGGCGGAAATCCCTTATAATATGTATAGAAAGAGCATAGTTACAGGTTGGTTCTCCCGAGCCTCATCGGCAAGGGGTGCTAGTCCGCCCTATCGGGACTTGGGGCGTGACACTTACGCGCCACCACACAATTGTGATACCGGTGCTTGTAGTCCCAAAGTTGAGGAGATATTTGAGTGGCTGTTGAAGAAGGCTAGACACATATGATGAGACCTTGAGGTGGATGAAGTTTGACATCTCCAGCATAAATCTAAAAATCAAGTCTCGTTTTGTTGCTATCAAACATCTGGAGAAATATTTTGGTCAAGTATCAACTTAACTAAACTAGCATCAAAGAGCTACATTAACTAGGGACATAGTTTAGAACAAAAATAATGAAGGGTAGTGTATGGCGGTCACTACTCGTGGTGGTAAGAGTACCATTGATCCTCCCATGCTAGTCGATGATGATGATGTTCGAGAGGAGACAATTGAGATCAAAGGTGCTGATACCACAGATGATCATGTCAAGGATAGGGTGAGTGACGATGTAGAGGTGCCACAGAAGATGAAGCCCATTCATAGACCTCTTCCCCCTTTCCTCAAAGAATCAAAAAGAAGGAGGAGGGGGAAAGTTTAAACATTTTCTCTCCACGCTGAAACAACTCTCCATCAACATCCTTCTCATTGAGGAATTGGAGAAGATGCCAGGATATGTGCAGTTTATGAAGGACTTGGTTATAAAGAAGCGCATTGTGAATCAAGAGCTCTCCCAAGAGCTTCAGCATTGCAGTACATTGCCACAAGATCCTTGGTGCAAAAGCGAGAAGATCCCGGCGCTCTTACCATACCCTGCACCATTGGAGATGTGGAGTTCTCTAGGGAATTGTGTGATCTTGGTGCCAGCATAAATCTAATGCCCCTTGAGGATCTTCAAGAAGCTAAGATTAGGAGCCCCTACTCCAACGAGCATGTGATTGTTGATGGCTAACCGCGTGGTGAAGAAGCCTGTGGGGATACTTTACGACGTACTCATCAAAGTTGAGAAATTCATATTCCCCATAAACTTTATGATCCTAGGTTACAAAGTCAACTACAAAGTCTGAATCGTCTTGGGAAGTCCATTCCTAGTCACTAGTCGAGCACTAGTTGATATGGAAGCTGGCCAACTCAAGTTTAGATTGAATGATGAAGAAGTTGTCTTCAACATCTGTCAGTTAATGAGGAGGCCAAATGACTTAAAGAGGGATGTTTGGGCACTTGTGAAGTTTGAGTAACCAAGATATCCAAGTCATGCAGCGACAATAAATAAGGCAGTACTTGGGAGGCAACCCAAGATATTTCATGTAATAGTTGTAGTTTTGTTTTAGCTTTTGGACTTGTAGGTAGTTTAATTTTTCGCATATTGGTTGTAATTAGTGGACATTGGACTGGTTGTATATAGGGTAATAGTGTGTGTTGTGAAGAATGTGTAGGTACATGACTAAGTCAGCTATCATTGGCAGAAAAGGCATCAAGAAGTGCTTCTACGATTCTTCTATGGGTCGTATGTAAAACTACGACCCATACATTGTCTCCTAGACTCCTAGGTAAGTTTTTCAATTTTTGGCTAACTATGGAGGTTTCTACGACCAACTCTATGAGCCATGTTAAATTTTTATAGCTCATCGATTGGTCCATGAAACCCAGTCACCAAAATTAGTGTTCGAGCATTCCACTAAACCAAGATCTATGGGCCGTAAAATACTATACTAGTCATAATCAAGGTTTCGCAGAGCTTGGGCCCATTAATTTTAGACCGACCCAGTCTATCTATCAATAGAAGGGGTCAAATTAATTTGACCCCATTCTTCCTTAAAATTACACAAACACATGCGGCATCCCTACCATTGTTTTCCCGATCACCGACGATCGCCCACCACCTTTTTGCCAGCCAAATGTTTGGCAGCTTCTAGCAACCCTAGGGTTTCCCTTCCTTGGTTCCTCCTTCAATTTCTAGCATCTTTCTCGCTCAAATTTGATAAGTTCTTGGTCCTAAACCCTTTTAAACACTGAACTTGTTGTGATTAAGTTGAAATTAATTGTCAAGCATGGTAATAGAACTAGTAGAGGTACGAACTCATGGTTGCCATTATTTGTGCTTAAAATTGGATTATGATTTATTATGTTTCCAATACTTGAATATGATTAAAAGTCAGAAAATTATGTGTGTGTCCTTGTTTATGTGTTTGAATGATGTATATGAAAACCATGTGGTCACATGTCGTTTGGATTAAATTGACTTTGTGCTTGAAAAATCGATGTGTGATGGCATGTATGCAATTTGATGCTAATTCATTCAAACTAGGGTCAGTTTGCTTGGGAAAACATGTAAACTATGATTCGATGGGGTTGTATAAAACAAATTGCATGAGGGCTGTTGGATATTTGATTAAAATCATGAAGGAGTGTGTTGTGTATTGCTTCGATGCTAAAATAATTGTCAAAATTGTCATTTGGGATCCGTGTTGACAGGCTTGGAAACTCAGGCTTCTGGGATTTTCACTCTATGAGGGTCTTCTACCGCCCCTGGAAATTTCCACGAGCCGTAGTTATCCCTCGTATGAAAATCCAGAAACTTGAAGTTTCTGAGAATCTATTACATGAGACCTTCTACGAGCTATAAAATATTCCATAACTCATAGACAGGTCTCCTAGATCTCTGTTTGTAAAGATTTAAACACTGAAACACTTCAACGACTCAGTCTACAATCTTCTATGAGTCATACCTGGTCTAGTGGAGGCAATTCCAGCAAACAATTTTATGCACTCTATTTCTACAGGGGCCTTCTACGCCTTGTAGCTCGTAGAAATGCCTTCGCTGACGTATCTGTAACCAAGTTTGAAATGTTTTTGCTTTTTGTTCCTCGACTTTTGGGGCTAACCATGGTTGCTAAATATGTATGTTTCAGGTACTTTGGGCCTAAAGTCAAGACGTGAGGGCCCCAAAGTCAAGGCATGAGGAGATCCGAGCCATGCAGAGGAGGCTGAGAGATGATACCTTGGAATATCAGGGTGCCTCGAGACTAATGGATCAATTGAAGAGCTCAGTGTCCGGCCTGACTTGGATGCTGAGCGACCACAAACATAGGTTGCCGCCAGACTTGGGCAGGCCAAGACCCAAGCTATCATTGTTCGCTCTCCCTAGTCTGAAAAGAGAGGCAACAACACTAGCAGCTTCATTGAGATGACTCCATCCAAAGAGGAGTCATAGACAAAGTCAACGTCCGGCGACGAGTCAGAGCCAGATTCTTCTGCCACACCACCTCAGACATCACCATCACCTCCACACTCTATCTAGCTAGTGGTGTGTTAAGGGTATGTGGGATATTTACACAGAGGGCATGCAGTAGAATAAGCAAGGTAAACTAGCTCGCTCTATTTTATAAGAGCCCCAGATCATCACTTTCTAACTAGACAGTGTCCCCGGCCTTCAGGATACTATCAGCAGATACGGACTCCAGTGGCTGGCTAGAGTAACAAGGAATTACTCCCCAACTATGGTTCATGAGTTCTACACCTTCTATGCTGCCACAGTTCTCAGCACAGTTCCCAAGAGAAAGAAGCCATAGAGTGAGGGGCCGGTAGGTGGATATCTCCGAGACGACCATATGTCTTATGTTGTTCGAGCCTGAGTTCTATCCCTAGAACAATGACAAAGTATGATCATAGGTTGGGGCAGACTAGTGATAAGGCCCTGATGAGAGACTAGAGTCGTAGGCCTGTCTTGATGAGATGGGTTGCACCACAAATTGCATAGCAGGGCTCGGACCCCGCATGGATAGCCACTTTAGTGGATCTCGTCATGAAGGCCTCACTAAGCTTTCTTCCCAACTTCTGGTGGGCTATTGTGAGATCATGGATCCGTGTGTAGTACTGCGTGATTCCACTCTACAAGAACA
Source organism: Solanum medicagineum (assembly GCA_026153255.1). NCBI lineage: Eukaryota > Viridiplantae > Streptophyta > Magnoliopsida > Solanales > Solanaceae > Solanum > Solanum medicagineum. The sequence goes on from JAPFFP010106624.1 coordinate 3,925, forward strand.
CCCGAATCAGTCTCTTAGAGCTTATACTTTTCATCATAAAGGATTTGCTTACCCCGAAATGACCTGGACCAATTGCGAAATCCCAGTTCATTGGGCCCTTTTGATACAATCAAATACAAAGCCCCAAGGACACCCTTTCTAGGAGCCCAAACTACCGGCTCTCCCTCAAAGCCAGCATAGGCTCGAGGCACTTGCTAGTTCCTTAGTTGATCCTAGTGAGGAAGGGGCAAAAATAGGCTTTCAACAAACTCTTGCAGATAATACCTTGTTGCTGGACCGTGTGATTTTGGTTGCCAGCATCATGGCTGGCCATGATATTAATTTGGCTAGCCTAATCGCAAAGCCGATTCACGAGGCAGTCATGAAGAGGTCTGCCTACATCCTTTTTCTTTGCTTGATCTATAGACTCTGTATAAAGTCGGGGTTAGAGATCCTATATCACCTGAACTCACTAAAAGAGGTCCTGAGGACTTTGGATACCAGCATGATCAAGGCTGAGCATAATCCAGTGTCCCTCCAACAAGCATTACGCCAACCCACACAAATGCTAGAAAAGTTCACGGCGGAGCCACCACCAGAGACTTCATCCTCCACCATTGTTGCTACTAAGGATAGGCCCCAATAGACTGATACTGATGTGGAGAGGGGGGCCACTACTACTGCTTCTGCCCCATAGGTTTTTCCTACACCGACAGCACCTGCTAGCATGGTCTATATGTTAATCGCGTCCATTCAGGCCATGGCATAGAGACTGGCCCATACTGAGTCCCAATTAACTCAGTTACTTCAGCAGATTAGGCCTTGGGTTCGTCGGGCTATTTCAGAGTCCAAGGGACGCATGTAGGCATTCACGATTGCTACTATCCAGGAAAGACTCACATTTGTGGATACCTGCATAGAAACTTTTGAGATGTGTGTCCAGTAGAGCATGAACACAGCACAGCCAGCAGATATGACAGTCCTTTAAATGGAGATCCAACAGCTCTGGGCTGACATGATAGCAGCTTTGGCCGCACTAGTGGCATTTCTACAAGCTATGCCTCCAGTGCCAGTGGTGGACTTCTTTGATCCTAAGGAGCCATCATAAGCTTCCAATGGGAAGAAGCCCCACACTGATGATGATCCAGATGTTGTGAGGCTACAGGTGGGGTTATAGAGGAGCAGGAACTTGAGCTTGCTAGGATGCGCTCGAGACAGGATGACAAGCTGCGGCAGGCTCGTGAGTTTGAGAGGGTGAGGGGTGCTGGCCCCTCCGATCATACTCCTACCACTGTGGAGGCCACTAGGTAGGTTGAGGGTGGCTAGACTTACGAAGATACCTGCATTTAGGCACCCACGTATGTCCTTTTTACCCTTGTGCTTTATATTCCATTTTTGTGCAATAAGTACAATGGAACTTTTTTTTATTGCATGTGGGTAGTTATAGGCCTCAGTGAAGTATGAGTAACCTTGGCCTAATACTATCCCAAATTTTGAATCTTAGGGGATTTCTTGCCTGTGTTTTTTTTTTCCTATGGATATTTAATTTCTATTGGATCAGCATGTTTAAGATGTGTAGGTAGTATTGGTAGCATGTAGAACTAATATCTATAGCATATGATTGGTTTTTGTGTTTTTTGATACCCACCAAAATTTTTGTTAGTTAGTCTTAATAGCAACCATGCATGTTTAATTGTATTATCAGTGCTTGTTCTGATAAGTGAGGATAAATTGTGATAAAAAAACATGATCTTCTTTGTTGGTAGTATAATCAGTGTCATGTGAGTATGAGCTTTCTTTGCTAAATTCATATACTGTGTTTCAATTCGAAACTTGCCCTGTTACACTGACTTGGGTTGTAGTTTAGTTGGTTAGGAGAAGATCTTAGGTCATTGTTCATAATAGTCCACTTAGCCTAAATAACCAACCAAATGTGTGAAATATTCCTTGATCCTAATGTTTGAGCCTTAACGTGTACCCTTTTCTTTGTAAAAATTTAAGTTACCTAGCCTTATTAGTATAAAATCCTGAAATTAAGTCGTGGTCCTTTCTTAAACATTGTGCACCTTGACTGAGGCAAAAAGCATAAGTTGAGGGTTGCTACCAAAAGTGGCCCTAGTTCGTAGGTTGGATATTGTGTGCCTCGAATTAGGCCAATGGCCTAAATTGAGGGTGGAATGGTGTAAAGGTAACCACAAAATGAGGGGGGCAACTAGTGATACATTAAAAGAGGGAGAAAAATATGTTCTGGGTGTAGGAAAAATAAACGCCTAATCAAAAAGCTAAAAGGAAAAATGATGTGAAACAAAAGGCAAAAAGCTGAAAAATGAGAATAAGGCACCCAGAAAAGCTTGAAATAGGATAAAGGGAGAATGAGGTGAAAAATAACTATGTTGGTAGGGCAAAAGTGTAGAAAAATATAGTGTCAATGAAGGCCTTTAGTCACTATGCTCCCAAAACATCATACCAAAGCCCCTTGAGCCTACTTACAAGCCAATAAAGTCCTAAAGTGATCCTATTCCAAGTAGTCAAAGGTAATCATGAGTTTAGGGGCAAGAATATGGTATTGAGCATGGTATTTGAATTTCCTTTGTAAGGGAGAGAGATTTTGCATAGTCCCAAGCATTGAATTTGAAAATATCATCATGAGAGGGATATAGGACTTCTTTCTGTGACGGCATTTATATTCCACTGTTGACATTGTACCAACTCAGTGATTGTTGCTTGTTGATAATTTTCGTATTTTTCATGCTTACACTGTTACATATGTTGATCTATACTGGTTTGCTTAATAGCTATCTGATGTACTTCTAAAAGTGGTATGGGTATCTGTGCTTAAGTTTGATATGATGTATGTCGTTGGGTTGAGGTCTGTGTGTTGTTGTACCGCATACGTAAATAAAGTTTGTTGATAGAGGACAAGCAACAATTTTAAGTTGAGGGTGTTCACATGCTATCAAAATACAGGAAATTTAATGCTTAAAAACTTGGAATTTTATGTGTTCTCAAAGCAATGTAGTAGATTTGATGTGTTTTTATGTTTGTTTTGCAGGATTACAGGGTTGGCACAATTTTTGGGCTAAGTGTGCAGATTTTGCTGAAGTTGAGGTTTCACGAGACCTTCTACAATTGTGAAAAATTCCACATGCCATAGATCTAGTTTCGTACAAAATTCTAGTGAAGGGTGATTTTTTGAAGTTAAGTCTATGAACATGCAGATGAGTCGTAGAAGATTTTACGAGCTGTAGACTTGGAGTCATGCCTTGAGGATCAGAAAGTAGAAAGTTGTAGAAAAGTCATCAGATAAAACCCCCTACGGGCCGTAAAACTTTATACGGGCCATAGAAGGGTGTCGTAGAAATCAGCTCCAAAATTCAAGATGAAATCGACAAAGCCCCGACTATGGGCCGTAAAACATTATACAACCCGTAGAAGTGCCCATAGAGCTTATTGACCCAGTTCTCCTATTTCATTTTGGTTTTGTATCTTAAAGACTATAAATAGGTTTTTTAGATTATTTTTCATAGGGAATGTAACAGAACAGTAGAGAGCTTGAGAGTAGCACTTGTGAAACATTATTTTCTGTCTTTAATTCAATTTTGTGATTCTGGGTGAAGAGCTTGGATTTATTGTTCTTAATTCTCTTGTGTAAGTTCTCAATTATGTTATTCAAATTCATGATTCTTGCATCTATACTGATCAGGAGTAGCTAAATCCACAACTAGGGTTATGGGAACCATGAAGAACTAACAAGGTACAATCGGATAATTCGTAATTCTTGAAAATTGTGCATGTATGTATCAATTAATTCTCTTCGATTTGAATGCTTTTTCATGGTGGCTAACGTTAGAACTCACCTAGTGTTACTGAGTGGATCAAGGTAGTAATGAATAGGAAAAGAGATCAATTAAGAGGATTTGATTAATGTTTCTCGTATAATCAACCAAACTGGGCCAAGGGGAAGTTTGACTGGAACATTAGGTAAGGGTTAGTAATGTCACACTGCGAGGATGGATCAAATCACGTAGGGAAATTTGCCTCTCGCCTGGATCAAGGGTTTGATAAACTTAATTTATTGTTCTGCATACTACATATTGAAAAAGAATTCAATTATCTGGTAATACCAAGTTAAGGAATCATGGTGAACACAATACCCTAGTTACTATTCATACTAATTTCACACTTATCTTGGTTTAGTATTACTTTTCATAATTGTTACAACCCCTCCCCCCCTTTAGGGAGATAAGTAGGTTAATCTACCCGAATTGCTTTAAATTCTTCTAAATATACCATATTCCCTGTGGGATCGAACCTAACCTTGATTAGGTTATATATCTTGGCAATTATTTTTATAGCCTTTAAAAAGGAGGTGTAGCATGGGCGACATCAGACTATTGCATACCTCTCGAGGTTTTTATTGTACTTGGGTCATCATGGATTGGTTGACCAAAAGTGCCCACTTCTTACCATTTCAGAGGTTAGCTCAAATTTACATCTATGAGATAATTTGATTGCATAGGGTGCCAATATTTATCATTTTGGACCAAAGTACTTGATTCATATTGCATTTTTGGAGGTCTTTTCAAAGGGAGTTGGGCACTCAAGTCGACCTCAGCCATCTTTTCATTCTCAGACTAATGGTCAGTTGGAGAGGACTATTCTGGTCTTGGAGGACATGCTTATGGCCTGTGTTATTGATTTTGGGGGTCAGTGGAACTGGTGCTTGGATTTGTGGAGTTTCCATATAATAACAACTACCATTTGATCATTCAAAATGTCACCTTTTGAGGCATTATATGGTAGGAGGTGTCATTCTCCAATAAGTTGGTTTGATACTTTTTAGGTGAGGCCATAGGGTACAGACCTGCTTCGTGACTCAATGAATAGGGTTCAGGTGATCCAGGAGATACTCCATACTGCTTATAGTAGGCAGAAGAGCTATGTTGATAAGAGGGTTCGGCCTTTGGAGATTATAGTTGGTGATCGAGTGTTTCTACAGATATCTCTAATGAAGGGCATGATGAGATACAGGAGAAGGGGTAAGCTTATCCCTAGGTTCATTTGGCCTTTTCAGAATTTGAGGTGAATTAGAGTGGTAGCTTATGAGTTAGCTTTGCCCCCAATGCTTTCTAGTGTTCACCCTGTAATCCACATCTTTATGCTATGAAGATATGTCCTAGATGAGCTACACATGCTCTAATGGGATTCGGTTCAACTAGATCAAAGTTTTACATTTGAAAAGGAGCCTGTGTCCATCCTAGATAGGCAAGTTAGAAACCAAAGGTCAAAGGAGATTCCATCGGTAAATGTCTAGTGGAAGCATTGCCTAGTCTAGAAGGCCAATTAGAAGACCGAGCAAAATATGTGAACCCAATACCATCATCTTTTTGAGCCTTTAAGTATTTCCTTCTTCTTGACTTTTGAGGACAAAGGTACTTTTAGTAGTAGATATTGAAATGACCTCCAAGGTCATTTTCTTACTTTTTTGCAAATTTACTTCACCCCTTCTCTTAGCTTTTTTATGGTCCTTATGTGATTTTGGTATGGGTGGAACGCTTCTCGAGGTGGTTGGGTGATTTTGGTTGAGTTTTTCCCCGATTGGAATCTTAAATTAGAAAAGGTTGACTTTAATCAACATCCAGAGATTTGAACATCAGATAGAAATTTTAGCCGTTTCATCAACTTCGAAAGACCATTATCTAAGAGAAAGGTTGGTTTGGATTTCGAGACCTTCATTTTGAGTTTGTGCAAAAAGTCATTTTATGTTTAAAGTTTGGCCTAGCTTGGATCAACATTTTTGGTAAACGTGCTCGAATAAGAATTTCGTTAGTATAGTTAGCTCTAAAATGTCATATTTGGTCTAGAATGACCTTTAGTTGGTTCTTGAGGTGCTCAAAATGAGTTTTTGACTGTTTATGTGTTTTATGCATTAAATTCTTGAAAATATTGACTTTGGTCAACACTTCATCAAAATGAGCTCCATTGGAAAATCATCGACTTTATTGAATCCGGAACATCATTTTCTAGTCAGGTAGCATAGTTTGTTCACATTGATGTGATCCCAAATGAATTTTGAACTCTCGACGGAGAAATTCTCGGTCTTGATCCATTGTTAATATTGCAACTGCTAGTGCAGCACTGTAGTGTGCATCGCATTCATAGGAAGCCTACTGTGATCGTGGAAGCCAGTCTTCAATGACTGTCACGATCATGGGGTGAGTGTCGCATTCAGAAAGGACTTCAGAGTTGGGCATCGCGGTCACGGGCTTGACCTCTACGATCGCAGAGAATAAGTGGCCAGGACCTCACGGTGGTAGACGAGATTCCACGTTCACGAAGGACAAATCAGCTAGCACTTTAGTGATTTAACACTGGATTCCGGCAACCATATCCCATGACCAAACGTGGTATTTTTGAGTTTTTGAGAGCATCCTTTGACCAAATGCATTGATTCTTACTTTGCTAAGTTGATAATTCTTGTGGGGATGTTTCAACAACCTTAAATCTTGCTCAATCCTTGTAAGTTTTATGTAATATTTTCCTAATGCTTCCATTTTGGACTAATTAGGGCTTGAAAATGGATGAGTTATTTTAGCCCTTTTTGGTGCTCAGAATGTACCCATTTCTAGGGTACAAGTACCTAGTATCATTTGGGACCTTATGACGGAACTGGTTTTTTAATTTTGTGTACAGATTCTAATATCAAATTTTAAATTTGTTTTCAAATGGAATTAAACAAGATGGATATCGTTACTCTTATTTTGACTTGTTATTCGGTAATTTGATAGAGTGGCAGCATTCAGAGGCATTTCGATAGGGTAAATTCTAGTATAGCGGCTTTGACTTTAAGGTAGATTACAATATCCTTCTTGTAACTCCGCTTGGATTGATTCTATATTATTTGAGTATTTATGCATGATTGGGTGGTAGATTGATAGCATTTTAGTGAGTTGGGATTTTAAAAATACTTGTATAGTATGGTAGCATGATTTAGTGGAATTTGACCAAAAAGCCTTGGTTTAGGATAACACTTGTGAATTGAATCCTAGAATCCTTTGAAATGACTTTTAGGGGGGTATAAACTTAGACCGATGATTGTCGTATTTTTGGATTATTTAATTGTTAAGATTTATATCTTTCGGTGATTTATTGCTAAACTTGATAAACTTTCTCCATTTGTGGTAAACTGAAAAGTTGTTGAAATTACTATCGTAAACATGTAAATTGGCTGGAATTTGATTGAAATGATATTAGAATATGAGACTTTATGAAAAATGGAACTTTGAGATTTTTATGAAATCTACCGGTAATTTTAGAATTTTGGTAGAAAGGTGGTTTCGACGTGCATATTAATAAAGCTCTGTATATAAATAAATGATAAGCTCAAAGCATTTTTGAACAGCCCATAGACACACTTGTGGGTTATTATACATGCGTTTGATAAGCTCGAGACTATTCCGCGTAATCCATAAATACCTTCCAGATTTCTAAATTATTGTTGATGAGCTTGAGGCTATTTCGGGCGGTCTGTGACTATATTTTCGAGTTTTTTACAACTTACCATCCTCTTTATTAAATTGTATGCTTTAATGCATTCTGAAAAAGTTAGTGCAGACACATTTTGTGGCATTTGGCTTTAATATTGTGGATTATTGGTGTATTCCTAATGCCCCATTACGTAGTTCTCAACTGTTCTTACGTTTATTTTTTTGTTAATCTATCATCGTTCCATTTATTTTATATATTATCTTTCTGAGCTCTGTCGACCTATGATGTCTTCTCTGTACCCCCATGTTTTTGGTATTCATGCTACACATTTGCATTATTTTCATGTAGATCCCAGTTTGAACCACCCTCAACGAGTGTCAGATCATTCGTAGAGGTGCCATATACAGAGACTTGCTGCATTTCTTCTATTCCCTAATTGTATTTTGCATTTTGGACAGTCAAATTCCTGAATTTTATATGTATATTTTATCAGTTCTTGTACTTAGTAGCTCTTGTTTATGGTGATACCAGGTCTGGGTGGGTGATCTAGTGTCTGTTTGTTATTTTTGTTACATTTGGGTATGTAATGTATTTTGTATAAAATTGCATATCTATGCTTCATCTGTATTCCTTGGCTATATGATTCCTTCTTCCGCATATGTTAGTATTTAGTTTACATAAATTGACTTCCCTAAAATTTTAAATTTTGGGTTGACTTTCCTACTTGGGGATTACTCTATTCGTCATCATGATCCAGAGTCGGTTTGTGTCATATTTTCTTTAGTACACAATTATACATTTCTGACTTGTACACGTGACACCAAGTTTTTAGGTGAATTTAGAGTTGTAGCTAATTACTCTTTCTTTAGCTATATGAAAATTGTTATATTTCACTTTTACGTCTACTTGATCCATTTTAAATTGTTGACTATAATGCCTCGAGTCTTATTTGATCAGTAATGATAGCTAGTTTTTGAAAGTTCTATAAAAGTTGAGATTTTGGTAAAGTGTTAATTTTAAAGGCTTAAGTTGTTAAAATTAATTTTGAGAGTCTTTAAGAGTTTTGAGTTTCAAAATAGAATTTTGTCATTCCATTCGTTCCAAAATATGAAAATTTGTCTAGGAGAATTGTCGGAATCAGATTTGGAGTTATTTTGTGGATTTGAGATCCTAAGTTGAAAATTGAGTTAAAAATTGATTTACTTTGACTAAAAAAAAATTGATTAACGTTCTACTTTAGTCATCATTTTGAGTTTGGATGCTCAAATTGAATTTTAATGGTTTTATTGAATTAGAGAAGTGATTTTAGCTCTAGAACGAGCTTTGATATTATTTTTGGGTGCTCCAATAGCGTTTTGATATTTTAATGCATTAAGTTGTCCTAGTTGCGAGTAATTGAATTTCAGGTCAAGGAGATCTCTTTTGACCATTCCATTTAGTCTGAAAAATCGAATTTAGTAGAAATTCATATATGATTTATATATATATGCGGTTCCAATTGAATCTCAAGAGTCCATTTTGTGCCACATTGTGACTTGGTGACATCTGGTGTTATTGGTCTTCGTCATGTTTGTGGCATGCCTTCCGCGTTCACAAAGATCATGAACCTAGAACTCCACGTTTGTGGCACTAGGTCTGCGTTCACAGAGGAAAATTGATTTTGAATCCACATTTACAATACTAGGTCTTCATTCAAGGAGGGATAATTGATATGACCTCCTCGTTCACTGCACTGGGCCTGCGATTGTGGAGAACAATTTTTAACGAACAGTGAATGATTTTTAAAATATCATATTTTAGTCTACTTTCACAATTTTTGGACCTTGAAATCTTAGGAGAGGATGATTTTCGTGAGGATTTTATCGGGTAATTTACTTTGAACTAAAATCTTCATTATCCATTGATTATATCTTGTTTTTAGCATCAAATTGGTGAAATTCAATTGAAAATTTTGAAATTTTATTCATGAACTCAAATTTAATGAAAATGATGATTTTCAGTTGGTTTTAACTTCATTTTTTAAATGATTTTTCCTAATGGATTCCTAATAGTTTGAAGAATATTCATGCAAAAATTTTCAAATTTCAACCCCATTTTTCAATATTAGAATTTTGAACCATTTTAATTCATTTTCCCCGAATCTCATGATTTTGGAATTGTTGGTCTTGAAATTTGATTGTGAATTATTAGTTAAATACATTTTGATATTTCAGATACTATTCGATAGGGGAAGATGCAAGTATTGGATTGATTTCTTGATTTTATTGAGGCAATTGAATTTCTAAATCTTGTTGAGATTATTAAACTTTATATTTTTTTTTTCCTTTCTTGTGCATAGGAGAGTAATGGAGATTCAAAAATGGATGAATTGTCCATAGAATTAAAATTACTACGTGTTACTTGTGCTAACTTGATTTATTATTAAAGATATGATTGTTGATGTTAATTTGAGTGTTAATAGGCATTTGATTGATGGCATTGATCCTTATATTGAAATAATTGATTACTAACATATTCTCTGTTGATGAAAATTTGTGAATATTGATTGAAGTAATGAATAAAAATGGAGGAAATTGTTAACGTAATTGTGAAGAGATTGTGAAAGTCGTATTGATTCAATTTTGAAATAATTTAATGAAAAATATGACTCATTGTTGAAGAGTCTTGATTGAGATTGATATATCGATTATGAAAGAAATTGATTAATGGTGTTGACCCTATCATTGAAAAGTTTGATCGATGAAAATGATGTTACTATTAAAGAAAATGATGAAAGTGATTTACAATGATTACTTGAATTGTGTAGACTCATTGTATGCACTCATGCTCTATTTGCAAATGTTTGCTTATATTGTATTAAAAGCTTGACTGAGTTCCACAGTTTAATGAAAGTCAATGGAAAATGGTTCTAGCTAGATTGAGTAAGTTATTTAATAAAGGAGTCGAGGTCTTTACCGACTAATGTTGATTGCGAGGTATTTTTCAATGATCAAGATTTCTTTCGGCGAGTATATTGATTGCTAAGTTCTTTATGGCAGTCGAGGTCTCTTCCGAAAAGTGTATTGATTGCGAGAATTTTTTTGGCGACCAAGGTCTCTTAAGGTGAGTATATTGATCATGGTCCATGTGTGACTCCCATGGATTTTGGCCTAATTATATCAGCGGATGTGTATCATAGGACAGACATACATCATGTCTACTTGACATTGTAATGCATCTTTTTTCGCCTTATTTCATTTTGTTAATGTGGAAATTGGTATAAAATTGTATATTGATGATATAACTATGTATTTGTGAATTATTGTATATGATACTTGGGGTTTTATACACACACACATATTGGATATTGTGTATACTGGCTTTCTTGAGTGTAGATTGCAGTTTTGGAGGTTCAGTTGGTGTGGTTTGGTTACTTGTGTTCTCTACTCTCTACTTGTGTATAGAATCTTCTTGCTGGATACCATGTGATTTTTGTACTCACCCTTGCTTCTACACTTGCATGTTGGTTGTGATCCTGGTTCCTTCTGATGTCTTATTTACACTCTTGGACCGAGCTTTTGGATACCCTGAGAGCTAGCAGTTTGTTCATTTCAGCGGACTCTTAAGGCTTCTGTTTACTTTATGTAATGTTGCTCAATTTGAAAATCAAAGACAACTGAGACTTTAATTTTTTTAAAAAAAAATTGAGTTGTATTAGAGACTTGTACATGTGACACCAATCTTGGGATGGTTTTTAGATTGTGACGTGTTTCCACTGGGTATGTTGTTGTTTGTTGTTGACCTTTTCTTTGTGTTTTTTTATACTTTATAGACTGTTATTTTCATTATATTTTCCACATTATGGTGTTATATCCTTATTTAGGCTGAATTATCTTGGTGAATTAAGTTGAGTTCCATCACATCTTAATTCAGATCGTGATATTGACTCAGAGTGAATTGTCTTGGTGGGTTAAGACAAGTATCATCACATCTGATTTTGGATTGTAACACTCAACCTCATATTTGCCCAGGAAGACATAATAATGGGCCCTATCATTCATCCAGACAACCTCTCTAGCTAGTTGTGCTACTCTGCTCCCACATTACTATTACCTTTATTTTCATGGCGTCCTTATCATTACCTCGCCGACACTATGGATATTCTTTTGCATCTCCACCTCTATCTTCTCGAACTACAACCTTACTATGTTGCTACATTTGATTACCTGCATGTCTTAGAGGGAGTTCTCTATTAAAAATGATCCATATAATCATAATGAAAGCATCCTTGATCAAGAAAGGAACTGATGGCAGAAGAATTAGAAGCTTTCTGGCGTCTAAAATTCGAAAACTATGAATAACAACCTATAAAAGATGGCAAGGATGATTGAATAGGATAAATCGAATAAATTTGTTGATTGGAACCTCTGGAATAAGAACAAACAAAGCTACCATCCTGACCCTTTACTTAATCAGTCACCTGATTGGAACTCTTTTTTAGTAGAAACCATATGAACAAACAGAACTTGCAACTCAATATTCTGATCTTTAACATACATATGAATCCTCTCTTCTTCAGTGCCCAATATCAAGGTAGCATAACAATACAAGGCATGGAACTTAGCTTCGTAAGCGGCAACATGCATTCTTCTCTGTTCAAGGGCTAGAAACTAGTCCTTGTTGTGATCCCTGAGAGTATGGGGCATATATTTTTTCAGTAATAGGGCATAAAATTAGACCCAAGTCATCGACAGCAAAGCTAATGAACACACTCTACATGAGCACTCGAACACTGCTCGACATCATCTTGTAGTTGAAAAGTAACAAATCCCACTCCGTGCTGCAATAAAATACCTAGCTTATTAAGTTTTTCTTAATAATAAAGAATAAACTTGAAAGCATCCTCATCTTCTATACCATGAAATGATGAAGGTTTTGTTTTAAAAACATGATTAATAAATCATGCTCAGTCCAAATCATGATAAAATCTAGAGTCAGATGGAAAAATGCATCTGTACTTAAAGCTTCATCCATCCTTGGGGTTATGGTAACAACAGGATGAGCACCTATAACTTGAGTAGTCGATGTAGTGGGAATGCCTCCATTACCCGCTAACCATGCAAGAATGTTAGCACGTGCTGAATAACCTTAAACGACATAGGGGGAAGACCTCTACCTCCAATTGGTAATGCCACCACTAGTTCTGCGCCATCCTCATTCACTACCTCAACTTCTCCTTATATGATGTTGGGTTGGGGGAAAGGTCACTAGCCTTGGATTAGTCTCTGCCTAAGCTCTACCCTTGATAAGTCTTACTCTTTCTTCCCCTATTCTTACCCCTTCCTCACTCTCGAGTTGCTATACTGCTGGAGATCTCGCCCTTTCCCTAGTTTGTTGGTTATTAATCATCTGCTAACAAAAGAATGAAGGGAATCAAATACTAATTTGGATCAACAGATATCAATTGGAATCTAGTTATGGAACAAAGAAAAAAAGAGGAGGGAGTTTTCTAAAGTTCTATAGCCTCTCAAACAAAAATATAGGTGTCTCTATATTGTTCTACAAGACTATATTGGACCTATTTGGTAAAATAAGTTCAATGATCCTAGTGAAATGCCCGAAAATGTGCCTCGAAAATGCCCATAATCGTAATTTTCATATATCTCAAAATTCGTGCTTGATATCGAAAATTCGACTTCATATTCATGATCGAGGGCAAAATTGGGTGGAAAATGGTTATAACCTCGATTATAGAGCAAACAAACCATAGCAAAAAATAATTTTTCAAAAAATTATGATTTCCAGAGACGATCCGCAACCGAGGCACGATGCGACAGGGGCGTGGAGATGTGCATTTTTTCCAGTTTTCTTATTTCGACCTAAGGCCTTGTGGTCTTGGGCCCATGCCCTCCTATGCGCGAAAATACCTATATTTAGCCATTTTTTTAAACTCTATATCACTCAAGACACTCTCAAAACCCTCTCTAACACTTAACCAAATATTTCATCCAAATTCAAGTATCCCCAAGCTTAATTCCAAATCTCAATAAGTTCATTCAAACTTCAAGTATCCTTCAAGTCTACATCAAGAAAACCCAAGTTTAAGGCATGTGCGTTTCAACCATTGGGTCCTTTCACCCATGGTGCCCAACCTTCCTATTTTATGAAAATTGCATGTTTTCAAGTTGTATCTTCTATGGGTGTCTTTTATTATGGATTGCGATTACAAATTATGTTGGGGTTTTATGAAATATTGATTGAATATACATGTTTATCTATTTTAAGCTTATATTATGAAGTAGTTTTGCCTATTTAGACTATGCATGTTTTGAGCTATGAAACTATGACCTATTATGAGATTTGATGATGGATTTTAAGGTATCTTACATGAGGGTTTTACTATGTGTTGGTAGGTTAATTTACATTAAGTTTTCTCATATTATTTCACTTTTAAATTGCATGATTTTGAACTAGCATTGCACGCTCACCAAGTGTTTGGTAAAATGTTTTAACAAGGAATCTTAGAGTTATTGATGATCTATTGCATGATTTTTTTAAATCTTGATTGTTGATAAGTTATTGAGTTCTTATGCTAAGGTTTATGCTCTTGTGAATTGTGAAGCCTACTAGGACGGGTTATGAACTATGTTATATGCTTTACCCTCTAGTACAAGGCCGAATTTCTACATGAAGGAGTTAAGAAATATGTTGTATACCTTGCCTAATGTATGATTTGATGTTATGCAATATCTTTTACTCATATGAAGGGGTTATGAACTATGTGGTAAGCCTCACCCTCATATACGATTCAATGTTATGTGCTCAAATGTAGGGGGTTATGAACTATGTGGTATGCCTCACCCTCGTGTGTGATCCAATACGTTGTATTATCTCATGCTTACATGTAGGGGTTATGACCGATGCTACTCCTCTACCCTCATGTACCACCCATTACCTTCTAAAAGGGGTTATGGCCTATGCTATATCTTTCACCCTCTAGCACAAGATAGTTGGATGATCCATACATGTCAATTTATGGTGTTAAATAAGATATGCAAGTGTGATTATTCTTAAGCACATTTCATGCTATGCATTGATTACACATGGCATATTGAGATTATGTTCATTGATTATGATAAAGCATCTTGTTATTATGACTTATGATTCTTGTTGCATTGCATCTGGCATACTTAGTACATTCAAACGCACTAATGCATACTTTATGCTTACATGATATTACCATGTAGGGATCGGAGCTCCATTGATCATCCTTCCTCTCCATATGGATAGTTGGTTCTTATGAAGAAGCTAGTTGGTGAGTCCTCAAGTCCGAGGGTGATAGTTATTCTCATTCATGCCTTATAGATTCTCATTCTTATGTTGGATACTTGTTAAATGAGGGTGATCTTGGAAATGGTTCCCGCTCCATTCTATGTTAGAGGTATCGTTGGATATTATGTCATGGTTTGATTATGTTAATGAAGCTTGACTCTTATTACTGTCACGACCCAAAATTCAAGCGTGATGGCACTGATCTTTTCCCACCAAGACAAGTCAGCCTACAACCCAACTATAACATTAAAATGCGGAATTAAAATAAAAATAAAAGTTCAATTATGGATAATAAGTCAACTTAATGAAAAATCCCCCAAAACCTGGTTGTCACGTGCACAAGCTTCTAATGTATTACAATGAATTCGAAAGAAATCACAAGTGTCAAATGATATTGTCTCTAGAATAGAAC
>JAPFFP010106635.1:0-66159 GCA_026153255.1 Solanum medicagineum
CAACACTTCAGAGATGAGTTTATACATAACTGAGCAACAAGCAATTAGTCTAAACTCCGTGACACTTGTTGGACTAGCCATCTTTGGAACCAAAGAGCACAGTTAAATGGTTTGTGCATCTTACCTCTTTTGAAGAATCTATAGACAGCTTGTATGATATCTTGTTTAATGATCTTCCATGTGTGTTTAAAGAAAACTACATTGTAGCCATCAATTCCTGGTGCTTTATCATTTCCAATGGATTGTAACCCTTCATAAATTTCTTCTTCAGTGACATTAGAACATAGCTGTGTCCTGTGTTGTCTAGCAAGCACAGGGCCTCTCTTCATAATCTGCATATCAATAGCTAATAAGGTAGTTGCTGAAGTACCCATAAGACTTTTATATAATTGGATGAATTCCTGTTGTGTGTCACTCTGTTCATGAATGGTCTGCCCTGTTGTGTTGACTAAGCTTTTGATCTGTTTTTGTTGTGTTCTCTCCTTTTGGACAACATGAAAGTACTTAAAGTTTAAGGACCCCTAACTGTATCCACTTGGTTCTTGATTTTTGTCTCACTGCACTTTCCTCAATCATTGACCATCTTTCCAGCTTGAGTAAAGTCTCTTTTTCTTATGTTATTAGTTCATCAGTCAAGGTGATACCCATTTGATTTTGGATCCTGTTAAGTTCATGTCTAGCTTGCTCAATGTTCTGCCTTATGCCTTTACACTCAGTATTATTCATATGTCTTAGAACTGGCTGGAGGTTCTTCAATTTCACCCATACTTCTTTCATTTTGTTGTGCCCATGCGTCTTCTTCCACTCAGTCTCTACTAATTCAGAAAATCATCACGTTCTACCCAAACATTGGAAAACTTGAATCTCACATTCTTGAATTCCTGTCAGTTTTATAATGCGAGAGTAAGAGGAAGTGATTAGAGAAGCTTGGATTACTGTATTCAGTAGTAACATGCCCCCACTTTACCATCCATTCATAATTACGAAATGCCTTGTCAATTCTACTTGAGATTATATCCTGTACATTTTGCTTATTAGACCAGGAGTAATAGTTTCCTTTCCAAGGTAGTTCTGTTACCCCTATGTTCTGAATATATTCTTAGAAGTCTTTGATATCAACCATTGTAACTGCATTTCTAGCTTGCCTATCTTGTGGACTAAGGACAACATTAAAGTCTCCAATACTGACCCAAGGGAAGTTTATACCTAGCGCAATGTTGTTTAATTCTTGCCATAAGCCTTTGTGCAATTCCCTTGTGTTAAACTCTTAGATCGTAGTGACCATTTGTTGGTGAGTCGTGGTCCAATCCAAAACTAAACAATGTAGACTTTTTGGAGAGCATTGTATCTTATTCACCTTATATACATTTTGTTCCCAAATCAGCCATGCTCTACCATTTGTAGCAGCTTCATAGTTATGAACCATCCCCAACAATGAGCTCTGGCCTGAACTACACTTTTCATGTTATATTCTTTCACTCAAGTTTTCACTAATCCAGCAAGGTCTATTTTATTTGTATGTAGATACTTCTTAAGCTCTTTTTGCTTATATCTCTCATTTCATTACCAAGTATGTGGTTCTCCACTCCTATCCATAGGCAGTGAAGCCAATTTGCTATTTCTCAAACACTCAAACCCAATTTTTGTAGAGATGGTTGCCAGTACAGGAAAATCTGTTAGATTGAAAGTGTTGGCTGAACCTTATGCCATGTATTGTTATGTAGTCTGTTTTGAGCTTTGTACCCTGCTTAATTGTTTGCTTCTCTCTGCTGCTTTTAGGGTTTGCTTTCCAAGCTCCTGTGCAATCTGTTGCTTCTCAGTTGTGTCTTTCCCATTCTCTTCCTATCTATCTGTTATAATTTGATCTGGTGGATGTATTCTACCTTTGTATTGGCATTGTTAAGTTACCTTCTTGGTCATTACCTTCTTCACTGATTGTTCTCTTTTGCCTTTGTCCTTTGGCATTGATGCTGCCCAATATTTTGACACTTATCACAGTATTTTGTCTTCCATTCAAATTCCACTTGCCGAGCAATAGTTTTCCCATTTGGATCCACTACTTTCACCTCCTGTGGTAGTGGCTTTGTAATGTTCACTTCTATGAGCATCCTAGCATACGAGATCCTTATCTGTTTGTTGTACACTCATCAGCTAGCAAAGGAATTTCAATTGCACTGGCTATCCTTGTAAGTGATCCCATTCCCCAATAATTGAGAGGTAGTTTTAGGAATGTTACCCAAAGAGGAATTTCGTTAAGAACTCATTCCCAAAATCAAAATTAGAGGCCCAATGTTTTAGGATCAGAGGTCTATTATTAATTATGTTAGTCCCGTATATAGGATCTCTTTCATGTCACTCATCGACTGGAATTTCACAATGAAATAGCCCTCATCATGTAAGAAGACTTCAAGTTTTGCAATAGATGACCAGTTAAGGGTTATATACCTAGTCATAGTGTTATACCCTGGGCATTATCCAACAACATATACAATCAGTGCACACTTCCATTTTTCTTCTTTAGATTGCACATCTTCATCTTCCAGTTGGATTGTAGTATGACCATGATGATTTGGGGTGGAATATAGGTCAGATTCATACAATTCTGAGCCGCTCTATTATTCTTGAACATCTTAGCCATTGTTGTTCCTCATTTTCCCCAATCTTCTGCTTTCCTTTATCTAATTTCCCATCCTGGTTAGGGTCTGTTGTTACTGGGACCATTTCTTCCTTTGCAGTGCCATTATCAATTTCTCTAGTCACTACGTCTTTTGGGGCCAATGTTGTCGGTGGGGTTTCACTTAGTTTCAGTTTCCGGGCTACCTCCTCGTTCCTTGTGGCTTCTATTGCATCCATCTCTGTTTCAATTCCATTCAGAGTTTGGGAATCCTCTGGTTCAGCTTTCATACGAGCTCTCATTAAGCTACCAAGAGTGAGAATAGTGGTTTTCCGTCCTCGTCTACGTCCGCGTCCTCTGCCTCGTCCTCTCGCCATTGCTGTTCGGCCACAGCGCACGTTACACTATCATGCGCTGGGAGCATCTGAGAGAACATTTTTTTTGTTTCACTTTTATGATAAGTTCACGGGCTAGATTTGTCATAAATTAATTAGTTTTTTGTATAATATGAAATTTTTTGAAATTGTTTTTAGTTCAATGCTATTAAATCTCAGGTTAGGCTTGGTTGGACCAACCAGACAAACACTAAAAATCGTCCGAGAAATAACAAGATCAAAAGGGTACAAAATGTGGTAGGATAAAATCAAGGAAAGTGAAATTTTATGAGACAGTTAACTAATAGATATAAAAAATGTCTTAAGGCATGAAAAGACGGAAGGCAACTGATGGATTTTTTTATGAAATATATATATATATATATATTGCATATATGATAGATATGTTGAATTAAGTATGTAAATTTTCCTATCTAAATTTAAGTCATGGGCTTAAAATGGTATTGTGATATATATAGTTAAAAAGGAAAATTTATGCAGAAGAGTAAATATATACTAGTTAATTAGTTAACATAGTTATAGTTTGAATCAATTACGGCTCGCGGAAAACAATTAGTTGTAATTACATTTTGAATTGTATATAATTCGCATGATTCATACAAACGTTATATGCAATTATACAAAACTTGTGCACGAATCAAATTATGTAACACCTCGTGTAATTATCGAAACTCTCCTAAAATGTAAACGTGCATACAACGCGTCTTCCAAAGCTTCAATAGGAAATCCGAGATCGGATTTGCAATCTGCGCTAAAACTTAAGTCAGCAAATGGCCTCAACCCAATTTAAGAGCAACCAGGTCGAAAAATAAATTTTGCTAATTCTTTCCAAAATAGTGTTGATCTGCGCCCCTAGCGTGACTCGGAGATGCACTTGTGACTTTTTTTTAGAAATTCGATGGGAATTGAACTTTCCGAAAAATGGTAAAAATGTACTAGCCCGCGCCTTTCGCGCGACGCGGACCAGTACATCAGTTTTTGAAGTTTTTCTTTTAATTGTAGGAAGGGTATTTTGGGTACTTTCAACTAATTTTTAAGACTTAAAACGTGTTTTAGAGTTCATTTATTAGCAATTGAGGGTTCAAAACCCATATTTTCTTAAGTTAAACGCACTTATTGATAGAGGAGAAGAAGAGAGGGTTGAGGGTTTCTACTCCAAGTCAAGATTTCCTTGAAGATTCAAACTATCTTCATCCTAGGTATGTAAAGGTTACCCAGACCATGGAATTGTTCTTCCATGTGCCCCAATATGTAGATTATGTTGATAGCTAATAGTTGGTAGAACTTGAGTTGTGATTCTTGAATAATTTCTTGAATTTCATCATTAATTTATGTATGAAATCTTAAATTGATGATCATCATACTTTTAAACAACCTTTTACATGTAGTATGATTATGTGATTTACCTATTTGTTTAACCGTTTACTTGAGCCATTGTATAATCTCTACATGACAAAGTGTTAAAGACTGATTGAATGAACCTAGGGATTGAGGTTTAGAGCCTGGGTTATGTAGGTATGCATTATTATTGTGGTTCGGGTCTTGAGATAAGGGTTTGATGGCTGAGGTTGATGATATGAGTGTCCTTAGAGTCTAAATAAGATTGAACTTTTCCTTGATAGCATAAATCCTACTCCTGAGTTGATAGACGATGAGATGAAGTGAGTGTTCCTGCCCGTAGAGGCTAGGTGATGGAACTTCTTGATGAATTGATAGACTTATAAGCAAATTAAGTCCTGGGAGGAGTATTAACACCGAAATGGGTAAGTTTCGATAAGAGTGAGTCCCACTCGCACTCATTAACTATGTGGCCAGCATAGGAGAGGATTGGACCGTGAAAGCGGATGCTTCCTTTGCCCCACTGAGGGCTTGACAGACTTCTTTTGGGATTCCCGGTAGACTCATCCTATACCCCAGCAAGGAACAGGGAGGATATGGCAGCAATATCTCTTCGTTGTATCATCACCAGCTCATAGGTGGTGGTTATCGATTATAGAAACCCCCAGATAGGTTCCATGATGATAGTACTCTAATGTTGATTTGATAGGGTGATGTCTTGATGGTAGTGATGTGATAGAGATCGTTTCTTACTCTGAGTTGAGGATGAGTAATTGATGAGCAGTTTGTCATTGTTTATTGTTACTTTAGCCCATTTTACATACAGTACTTTCCACGTACTAAGGCCCCAATGGCACTGCATCGTTTTATGATGCAGATTTTGTAGACAAAGGACTTGAACAACTTAATCGTTGAGTTTAGAGATTCGTGAATGCCAGCCTTAGTGAGTCCTCCCCTGCTTCCGAAAGGCATGTTTATTTTCTATTACCTACTTTGATGTCTTTCACCTTGATTGTGGTAGTCATAGCCTGTCATGGTACCTTCATAGACACTAGCTATAGAGGCTTCATAGACATAGACAGTTGATAGTTGGAGTTGAAGTCGTTTGCTTGTTGCTTATTTATATGGAGACTGTTCATTTATTCTTAGCCCACTGATAACCCTTTAATTAACTTACTATCTTCCGTAGTATGAATTGATTGAACAAATGCGATAGGACTAGGTGGTTCTCTCGGGGACTATTAATGGTCTCCGAGTGCCAATTACGTCTAGGGTACCCTCTTGGGGCGTGACAAACTTGGTAGCAAAGCACAAAGTTAGAGTATCCTAGGGAGTCTATGAAGTTGTGTCTAGTAAAGACTTGTTTATGGGTGTGTTGTACACCATAGTTCATAAACAAGAGTCTATGGGACATTAGGAATGAGTTACCCTTCTTTTATGATCTAAATTCATGCGATAAAGTTTAACTCTATGAAAATCTTATTTTAACTTGTGTGTTATACGGTTATAAAAAATGTTGCAGAAGCAAACAACCGCTCAAAGTGATAACGCAAGCCCAGCTGCAGAGAATGCTCAATCAGAGGTCCCGATTCAGCCAGACGCTAGGAGACGGGGACGGCCTGCTAGGACTGCTGAGGTCCCACAGGCACCCCCTGTTCAGCCCCAGCCAGCCCCCATTACTGAGGCAGAATTTAGGGGAACCATCAACATGCTGACTCAACTGGTGGCTTTCCAAGGAAACAATCAGGGTTTACAAGCTCCTAGTTCTAGCTCACAGGAGCCCTTGGCTGGAACCCGACTTAGAGACTTCCTGAGGATGAACTCGCCAGTATACACAGGATCGAAAGTAGAAGAGAAGTTGCAGAAATTCATTGATGAGATGTATAAGGTCCTGAAAGCTATGCACGCTGATGAGGTTGAGGGAGTTAAGCTTGCCACCTACCAACTGAAGGATGTTGCTAATGTGCGGCATAATCAGTGGGAGGAGAGTAGAGGTGAGAGTGCGGAGCCTGCAGTCTGGGAGGAGTTTGAGATAACATTTCTTGACCACTTCTTTCCTCAAGAGTTGAGGTAGGCGAAGGTGGATGAGTTAGTGAATCTAAAGCAGGAAGGGATGATCGTAAAAGAGTATAGTCTTAAGTTCACTAAGCTGTCAAGGTATGCTCCAGAGATGGTGTAAGACATGAGGGCAAGGATGAGGAAGTTTATGTCTGGTCTGGGCAGACACGAGGAGAAAGAATATAAGGCAGCCTTACTTAGACTTATGGTGTATGCCTAGTAAACAGAGGAGGACAAGAAGAAAGATAGAGAAGAGCAGATGACCAAAAAGGCAAAGTCAGCGGGACAGAGCCTAGCCCACAGAGACAGAATAAGGGTCACAAGTCCTACTTTCAGAGGAGATCATCCCATCCTGCACCATCTGTAGCAAGTGCGCCCATGCAGCCAAGAAGGTATGATCAGAAAACTCATAATTATCAAAATTTCAGCACTTTGGGTGCCCAATCTCAGTCCAGTGTGACCCAAGGCACGAGGGGAAAGCCACCTTGTGGCAAGTGTGGTAAGTTTTATCTGGGGGAATGTCATTTAGGAAGATATGTTTGTTACTCATGTGGACAGTCTGGTCACTTCAGCTATGAGTTTCCAAAGAGAAGACGAGGTGAGAGGAGCAGCAGACCCCAGCCATCCGCAGCCCCTCCAGCGGGCAATCAGTAGAGAGGTGCTACTACTGGTACAGGAGGCGGGACAAATTGCCTTTATGCTATGGGTAATCGATAGGAGCAGGAGGGTGCACCAGATAATGCCACGGGTATGCCTTGAGTCTTTACTTTTGATTGCTATGCATTAACTGATCCTGGTGCCACGTTGTCCTTTGTGACCCCTTATGTGGCTAGTAAGTTTGTGGTTCTTCCAGAGTGTTTGCATGAACCTTTTGTTGTTTCTACTCTTACTAGTGACTCTATCTTAGCCAAGAGAGTTTACAGGGATTTTCTAGTGACTATCTATCATAAAGATACCTTAGCTAACTTGGTAGAGTTAGAGATGGTTGATTTTGATGTAATAATGTGCATGGATTGACTTTACGCCTGTTATGCTTCTGTCGACAGTAGAACCCGGATTGTTAAGTTCCAATTTCCTAATGAGCCTGTCTTAGAGTAGAGAGGGAGTTTTGTTGCCCATAAGGTCAAATTGATATCTTATCTTAGAGCCAGGAAGTTGATCTCCAAAGGTTATATTTACCACATTGTGAGAGTTAAGTCTGATGATGTCGAATCTACTACTCTTGAGCTAGTCCCAATTGTAAATGAGTTTCTTGAGGTGTTTCCTGATGATATTCCTGGAGACCCTCCTGATAGAGAGATTAACTTTAGGATCGATGTTCTTCCCGAGACTAAACCCATTCAATTCCACCTTATAGAATGGCCCCTACAGAGTTGAAAGAATTGAAAGAACAATTGAAAGACTTGGTAGAGAAAGGGTACATTAGGCCTAGTGTCTCACCTTGGGGTGCTCCTGTCCTTTTCGTTCATAAGAAAGATGGGTCTCTCCGAATGTGTATAGACTACCTACAGCTGTACAAGGTCACTATAAAGAGCAAAATATCCTCTTCCTAGGACAGATGATCTATTTGACCAACTTCACGGTGCTACTTGTTTCTCCAAGATAGACCTCAGATCGGGTTACCATCAGTTGAAGGTGAGGGAAAGTGATATCCCAAAGACAACCTTTAGGACATGGTATGACCACTTTGAATTCTTGGTCATGTCCTTTGGTTTGACAAACGCACCTATAGCTTTCATTGACTTGATGAACAGGGGTATTCAGACCATATCTTGATATGTTCATGATTGTGTTTATCGATGACATTTTGGTATATTCGAAGGTTGAAGAGAAGCATGCTGAACACCTTAGAGTGGTTTTGCAAATGCTCAAAGACCATACCATCAAGGAATAGGTCACTATCATATCACCATTAATCAAGACTTATATCATCACATCAACATTAGAGTACTATAACCATGGAACCTATCTGGGAGTTTTTCTAACTGACAACCACCACCTATGAGCTGGTGGTGATACAATGAAGAGATGTCGTTGCCACATCCATCCAGTACCTTTTCGAGGTAAAGAACGAGTCTGTCGGTGGACCCATAATTCTGATAAGTCCTCTTTTGGGACAAAGGAAACATCCACTTTCACGGTCCAATCTTCTCCTACACTGGCCACATAGTTAATGAGTGCGAGTAGGACTCACTCTTACCCATTTTGGTGCGCAATACTCCTCCTATGACTCGACATGTTCATAAGTCTATCAGCATCAGAATGTATGTACAATCAGTCTCTCTCAGACAAGGACATCAACTCATCTAGTCATTTATCAACTCAAGGAATTAGGAACGTTTGATAAAGTTCAAGTTCAACCTCTTAAAGACTCTAAGGGTCTCACTCTCAATCAAATTCCATCAACATTATCATCAGCACTCACTGAATTCAAGACCGGGACCATAACAACCAAGCACATTTATATCATCAAGGCTCTAGACATCAACCCCTAGGTTCAATCTTGAAATCTTTGGCAATTAATCATGTAGAGTTTATACAATAATTCAAATAAATCTTTTAAACAAGTAGCTCCAGTTACGATGATCATCAATTCAAGAAAATATACGTAGAATAAAAATAGTTTTTCAAGGTAACATTCAAGAATTTGTAACACAAGTCCCATCACTTTCAGCCATTAATTTACTGCAGTCAAAGGTGCATATGGGGAACAATCACATGTTTTGGGCAACCTTACATACTTGGAATGAAGATTATCTTAATCTTCTTCAAGAACATGACACATACTTTGCAATCCCCCAAGCTCTCCTGTCTCCTCTCTCAAGATTTCTTCACGTAGAAACTAAGAAAAATTGGTTTTGAAACCCTTAATCGGTATAAAACGACCATTAAACACGTTTATTAGAATTACAAATAGGTTGGAAATACCCAAAATACCCTTCCCAAAATTAAAAGAAAACCATCACTAAAAATGCATTGGTCCACGATGCGCCAAGAGCGCAGACCAATGTATTTTCCTCCAAAATTTTCTGGAACGAACTTTATCCTTCCCGTCGAGAATTTTTAAAAACAATGTAAGTGAAGGTGCGTGTCCACTGTCCCAAAATAAATTAGCAAAAATTATTTTTTGATTCGGTTGCTCTAAAATGAGGTCGAAGTCATTTTTTCACTCAATTTTTTGTGTGGATCACAAATCTAGTATCGAATTTTTCATCGGGGCTTGGGAAGATGCGTTGTGTGCACGATTACGTTTTAGGGGCATTTCGATAATTTTATGGAGTGTTACACAAAAATACTACAAATTGTATAGTAAATTATATAAACATTGCATACGAATTGTATAGTGAAATAGGTGCTGGTATATGATCTTTATAGCTTCCTCCGCTTCCCATGTAGCTTCCTCAACAAATCGGTTCCTCTATAGAACTTTGACAGAGGCTATCTCTTTATTCCTCAACTTGAAGACTTGACGGTCAAGAATTTGGACTGGAATTTTCTCATAAGATAAGCTGTCCTTTACACCCGTACTCTCAATAGGGACCACCAAAGTAGGATCTCCCAAGCATTTCTTCAACATCGAAATGTGCAATACTGGATGGACCCCATCTAACTCGGAAGGTAATTCTAACTCATAGGTGACCTTCCCAATCCTTCTCACGATCTAATAGGGTCCAATATAGTTTGGAATTAACTTCCCTTTCTTACTGAACCTCATGACACCCTTCATGGATGACACTTTTAAGCATACCTAATCATCCTCATCAAACTCCAAGTCCCTTCTCCTCACGTCAGTGTCGGACTTTTGGTGACTTTGTGCTGTCTTCAACCTTTCTCTAATGACTTTCACCTTCTCCATGGACTGGTGGAAAAGGTCAGGTCCAATCAATTCCGCTTTACCAACCCGGAACCACCCAATCGGTGATCTACATCTTCTCCCATACAAAGCATCATAAGGGGCCATCTGGATGCTGGCATGATAACTATTATTGTACGCAAATTCGATCAATTGCAGATGATCATCCTAATTCCCCTTGAAGTCAATAACACATGCTCTCAACATATCCTCTAAGGTTTGAATGGTGCGCTCTGCCTAACCATCTGTCTATGGATGAAAGGCCGTGCTCAAATTTACCTTGGTACCCAATCACTTCTGGAAAGATCTCCAAAATTAGGAGGTGAATTGAGCCCCTTTGTCCGAGATAATAGGCAAGGGAACTCTATACAACCTCACAATCTCACGAAGGTATAACTTAGCATACTCCTCTGCGGTGTTAGTGGTCTTGACTGCCAAGAAGTGAGCTGATTTAGTCATCCTATCCATGATCACCCATATGGAATCATTCTTCTTCTGAGGACCTTGGTAAATCGATAATGAAATCCATGTTGATCATCTCCCATTTCCACTCAGGAATTTTGAAATTCTGGGCTAATACACACAGTCTCTGATGTTCAACCTTGACTAGTTGACAATTGTGGCACTTCGAGAAAAATTTAGCAATATACTTCTTCATTCCATTCCACCAATAGACTTTTCTTAAGTCTTGGTACATCTTAGTGGAACCGGGATGGATAGAGTATCTGGAGATGTAAGCTTCGGCCATGATTTTTTTTCTGACACCGTCAACATCGGGCACAAACAATTTACCTTGGTATCTCAACACCACATCTCCCCTTTTGGAGAAAACCATCAACTTTTGCTTGTGAACCACTTCTTTCAATTGGAACAAGACAGGTTTTTGGTATTGTTTTTCCTTCACCTCTAACACTAAAGATGAAGCAGACCCTTTTGAACATTGACCTGGCCTTCATTGTTCTTCTCAAGTTACAGTCCCAGTCGAGCCAATCTATGAACTTCCTTGGCCAATTCTTTCTTCGCTTCCTCCACATGGGTAGTGCTACCCATAGATAACCTGCTAAAAGCATCAGCAACAATGTTAGCCTTACTTAGGTGGTAGAGGATGGTTATGTCATAATTCTTGAGCAATTCCAACCATCTTCTCTGCAGCAGGTTGATCTCATTGTGAATGAATGCGTATTGCAAGCTCTTGTGGTCAGTGAACACATCCACATGCACTTCATACTAGTAGTTGCGCTAGATCTTGAGTGCAAACACCACTGCTGTCAACTCGAGATCATGAGTCGAATAGTTCTTCTCGTGGATCTTAAGTTGTCCAGAAGCATAGGCTATCACCTTCCCTCTCTGCATTAGCACACAACCCAGTCCAACTCTGGATGCATACAAAGTCTCTCGTCCTGTTGGGCAAAGTCAAAACTTGTGTTGTAGTCAATCTAGTCTTCAACTCTTGGAAACTCTTTTCACATTCGTCCAAGCACTGAAACTTGGCCTTCTTCTGAGTTAGCTTGATCAATGGTGCTGACAAAGAAGAGAAGCCCTCAATGACTCTACGGTAGTAGCCTGCCAGTCCCAAGAAACTTCTTATTTCCGTCGGAGAGGTGGGTCTAGGCCAGTTCTTAACCGCTTCAATCTTCTAGGTATGCACCCAAATACCATCCCCCGAAACAACATGACCAAGGAAGGCCACGGACTTGAGCCAAAACTCACACTTCGAGAACTTCGCATGCAACTTATGGTCTTTGAGAGTTTGCAAAACTATTCTAAGATGATTAGCATGCTCCGTTTCATCCTTAGAATACACCAGGATGTCATCAATGAATAATATTATGAACATATCAAGATACGATTTGAATACTCTGTTCATCAAGTCCATGAACGCTGCAGATGCATTACTCAACACAAAGGACATGACCAAGAACTCAAAGTGGTCATACCATGTCCTAAAGGCTGTCTTAGGAATTTCACATTCACTCACCTTCAACTGATGGTAACCCAATCTGAGGTCTATCTTGGAGAAGCAAGTAGCACCCTGAAGTTGGTTAAATAGATCATCTATCTTGGGGAGCGGATACTTATTCTTTGTTATGACCTTGTGCAGTTGCCGATAGTCTATGCACATTCCGAGAGACCTATCTTTCTTATGCACAGATAGGAAAGGAACACCCCAGGGAGAGACACTAAGCCTTATGAAACCTTTCTCTAACAAGTCCTTCAATTGTTCTTTCAATTCTTTCAACTCAGTAGGGGCCATTTTATATGGTAGAATGGAAATGGGCTGGGCCTCGGGGAGAACATCGATTCCAAAGTCAATCTCCCTATCAGGAGAGACTCCAAGTAGATCATAGAGAAATACTTCGAGAAAGCATTCACAATTGGAACTGACTCAAGAGTAGGAGACTCAACATCTTCGGACTTAACTCGCACGAGGTGGTAAATACAAGCTTTGGAGGTCAACTTTATGGCCCTAAGATAAGATATAAACTTTCCCTTGGGTGCAACAGAACTTCCTTTCCACTTTAGGACAGGTTCATTAGGAAATTGAAACTTAACAATTCAGGTTCTACAGTCAACATAGGCATAACAGGCGTGAAGCCAATCCATGCCAAGTATCACATCAAAGTCAACCATCTCCAATTCTACCAAGTCAACCAAGGTATCTCTATAATAAATAGATACTACACAGTCTCTATAAACCTTCTCAGCTAAGATAGACTCACCAGTAGGAGTGGAAACAACAAAAGGTTCAAGCAAACACTCTAGAAGAATCCCAAACTTACCAGCCATATTGGGAGTCACAAAAAATAAATTAACACTTGGGTCAAGCAATGCATAACAATCAAAAGTAAAGACTCGAAGCATAACCCATAACAATATCTGGTGCAGCCTCCTGATCCTGCCTATTACCCATTGCATAAAGATGATTCGTCTCGCCTTCGGTAGCCATAGTAGTACCTCTCTAATGACTGCCAGTTAGGGGTGCTGTAGAGGACTGTGCTCTGTTGCTCCCTTCACCTCGTCTCCTCTTCGGACACTCATATTGGAAATGACCAGTTTGCCCACATGAGTAACAAACATTCTTACACACACCATACTCCCCCAAATGGAGTTTACCATACTTGTCACAAGGTGGCTTCCCTTGGCACCTTTGGTCACATTAGCTTGAGATTGAGAACCCTGGGCCCTGTATTCTGGTAACCATAAAACTTTTGATCATATTTGTTTGGTTGGACGGGTGAACTCTTTACAGAGGGTGAATTATGAGATGATCTTTTCTGAAAGTAGGACTTGTCACCCTTATTCTGTCTCTGCGGGCTAGGCTTATGGCTAGCTGATTTTGCTTTCCTGTTCATCTGCTCTTCTCTCTCTCTTTTTTTATCCTCCTCTGTCCATTGGGCATACACCATAATCCTGGAAATGTCCATACCTGGGATCAACAAGGCTGCCTTGCACTCCTTCTGCATGTGCCTGCCAAGCCAGACACAAACTTTCTCATCCTCACCCTCATGTCTTGGACCATCTCCGGAGCATATCTGGACAGCTTAATAAACTTGAGACTGTACTCCTTAACGGTCATCCCTCCTTGCTTCAAGTTCATGAACTCATCAACCTTCACCTCCCTAAACTCTTAAGGAAAGAAATGGTTAAGGAAAGCAGCTTTAAAATCCTCCCACTCCACAGGTTCAACATCTTCACCTCTACCATCTTCCCATTGGTTGTACCAGACGTTTGCAACATCCTTCAGCTGGTAGGAGGCAAGCTCAACTCCTTCAATCTCATTGGTGTGCATAGCTTTCAAGAGCTTATACATCTCCTCAATGAAGTTCTACGGGTCCTCCTCAACCTTCGACCCCGTACCCTCGTTGACCAAACTGATTACTTTAGGACCGTTGAAATTATGGTGGAGCACGGCCTGCAGAGTAGGAGGATGATGGCCTAGGCAGTCTGTTAGAAAACGTAGGCCTAAGCTCACCCTGGGGTGGTGTAAACTACCCTGTAGATCTAGCTCTTTTGGCCTGCCCCCCTCCAACTCTTGTGTCCTTCTCCTCTGCCTCTGATCCTCTAATTTCTATGCAAAAGCCTGCATTCTTGCTATGTCCATATCTTTGTTCAAGGAAGCAATGGTGCAGTCTCTGACCAGACACGTATCCAACCTATCTACATATCGATGAACTATATCTGCCATGGTAGCAACTACATTAGGAGGATACCTTGCCAGGGAATTAAATTGGAAGCTATACTCCCTCACAATCATATTCCCTTAGTGAAGATTCAGGAACTGATCTGCACGGGCCTCTCGGATCTCTAATGGCAAATAATGGTCAAGAAATGCCTCTCTGAACTCTTTCCAGGTAGTTGGAGGTGCATTTATGCTCTTAGATTGCTTCCAAGCTTCAAACGACAATATAGCCACACCCTTCAATCTATATGTTGCTAACTCGACAGCTTCTATACCACTCACGTGCATAACATCTAAAGTGCGCTGAATCTGATCAATAAAGTCTTAGGGGTCTTCATTAGGATCTGACCCAGTGAACGCTGGGGGGTCCAAATTAAGGAAGTCACGTATCCTCGTACCAACTGCCCTATTCACACCACCTGTACCCATAATGGGACCTTTCTTTCTTTGACCTTCGCCAGCAACTATACGAGTCAATAGTTGGACTGCATTTCTCAGATCCTGCACAGTAGCATCAATAAGTGGTTTTGGGGGAATTTCACTACTCTTGGGTTCATCGGGAACTGGAGGAGTTGGAGATGTCTGTGAAAAAGACTCCTCTCGAACCTCATCTTGTGATCTCACCTAGCTGGGAATACCAATCACTACTTCTACTCCTTTCCCTTTACCTTTGTTCTACCTGGTTTCTGGCATACTTGTTGTACAAAACAATTTAGAATTAGACATAATGCACCTATTACACTTAGCTCTATGGAACGATCTAAAGAATGAAAAGCAAGTAACAATTCCTAAATGCCACGTAGCCTCCTGCTTATAAATGTGGTGCACAACACATCAATAAATAGGATTCTACCTAAACACAGCTTTGTAGACTCCCTAGGATGACACGCTTTGATACCACTTCTGTCACGCTCCCAAGTCCCGTTAGGGAGGACTGACACCCGTGGCTGATAAGGCCCGGGAGAACCAACCTGTATCTATGCGCTTTCTGTACATATTATGAAGGATTTCTATGTTTGACATGTCTCTAAGAAAATAAACGGTGATAACAAGCCAAAAGGAAATACATATGACTAGGCCATTGGGGCCACAGTGTCTAAAGTACGAGACATGACCACACTTTGATTTACATAGTCTACAAAGCCTCTAGATAAGAGAAAGTATTTGACAAGGGTCGGGATAGGACCCGCCTCAACTTACTACACAATGTAAACATATAAGCTCTAGACACCCACAAAGCCCCGATGGAACCTGGAGTTTGGCATCAGCAACTGGATGTCCTGCACTCCTACTGGGGAGGTCTACTAGCACCTGTACCTGCAGCACAAAATGCAGGTCCCTTGTAAGGGACATCAGTATGAGATAATATACTGAATATGTAAGGCAGGAAACACTATATATGAAGTAACAACTCAAGTGAGATTATACTCTGGTGTACCATAAGAGACTACCTGTAGTTGTACTGTGGGATCATGTACTTTATGTTCTTTATATTACTTTACCTTTACTGTATAATCTATGCACAACTGTAATACAAATGACCAACTGATCAGTGGTAAACTGTATCGGGATTGTCCCTGGGTAGGTTCTTCTTTAACCCCTCGGGCTACCACCCGTGATAGGATCGTCCCTGGCTAGGTCATTCTTCCACCCCTCGGCCTACCACCCATCAATAAACAATATACTTTACCTTTCAATTACCTTTGAGATGGTTCTTTTGGTGGTCACAATATTAGAGCTGTAGGACTGTAGATGTAACATGTGACATATAGATAATCATATAAGACAATATCACAATGAAAAGAGTACATTATATAAAAAATGAAATGTGTATGAGATGAGATAACTCGTGAACTTTATTTGGCAAAAGGAACCCATGTAACTTGATATCCATGTATGTATGAAAATTTTAAGGTGACTATATATAGGAACATGTGAACATGTCAAAGAATGGAGACACGGTTAATAGTTGTGTCAGAGTTGACAAGTGCCTTTATGTTCCAATGAAGAACTTAGATTTCATGCCAAGTAATTCAAAATCAAGTAGCCTTACATACCTCGTTGTATGACTTTGTTACTACCTCGAGATAACCTTCCCTTCCTCCAAATACTTATCTACAACATAGTAGGTGATAAAACTAGCATTAGCAGCCAATAGATATATCTTGGCAGCCCAATCACATAAGAAAACAACACACTGACAGCAAGCGGGTATTGATAAACCCGAGCATATTCCTTTAACTTTTCTGCCCCTAATTGTATTTTCTAATACAAATTAGCATGTATACATCATGTCCAGCTTGTTTTACACCCTTAACACGAACTTTACTCATAATCAAATTTCGTCTAAGTTGACGTCGAGCCTCGTCTCCATTTAGCTAGCAAATTTAAGTTAAGTAAGTAAGTGACTCACCTGCTAGCTTATCAAGTACTAAAAGCTCCTCAATTCTCTCACTTCATTTAAGATCGTAATCAATTCAATTCGACACAAAACATGTATGCACTCGACCCTCTTAAGCGTTAGACACACATATAGCCCATTAACACGAGATTCAAGTACTTTTAAAAATTAGCGCTAATTTGACCGAACCATGTCATGTTTCATTTGCATTTTACTAGTATTGTAAGAAGTGGGGTGTTACACTTGCCTTTTTAGATAGGCTCTATTCTATGTCATTTTATTGGGATTCCTAATGATAAATTCATTCAGATGCCTTGCATTGTGCCTTCATTCTCTTGTAACAATTACCTTATTTGAATGGTTAGTCATCCCATTTCTCTTTAGTGGTCATCTTGATGGAGACTGTTCTCTCGGGGAAATTTGTGTAGAGGTGCTATGAGGGGGAAGTATCATCTTCAAGGATCTGTACTACCTAGTGACAAAATAGGATCGTCCAGTTCCTATAGTGCCTATCACTAAAATACCCCTAGAGGGGGATAAGGCTTAGCGGAGCGAAAAGGGTTTTCCATGAGATGGGAAATGAAAACTATTTTCCGCACACGAAGTTTGTGAATAAGTGATTGTCTGATAATGAGCAAGGAATATCCGTCTTTCTGCTAAACAAGATGGATTGAACTCATAATTCATTAGATGCTTTTTATGAATGTCAACTAAGTATCGTAAGTAAATTGCTCCAGGTTGTTCAATCATTTGATAACTAGAGTCATTCTTTGATAAATGATCACTATGAGTCAGACTCAATAGAATTTGATTGGCGTTAGTATCATCAAAAATGACACATACAAATCTTTCTGCACTTAGAGTATGTTTATTAAGGACCTTGTATGCATGACTAGAGGGGGAATACCTAATAAATATACCTTCAACACTTTTGGAATCAAACTTACCCTAACATTTACATCCAAATGGGTGAAAATAGCTGGTATTTAGCTTTTTGCCCTTCCAAAGTTTATAGGGAGTGTTTTTTAAGATTGGCCTTATCATGTCCCGAGAGCATACCCTAGGCGTAACTGGCAGTCGAAAACTATTGCTAGTCCTTAAGTGAACCACCTAGTCCCATCACACTAGTCCAATCATTAATTTAGCAGAAGACATTCAAGAGATTTAAGAGATATTATTAATGGGCTACAACTATCACTCTGTCTGTCACATAAAATAAGATTAACGAACAAAAGTCAGTCTAAAAAAAGGAAAAGGGGAAAAAGAAACCCCAACATCAGCCATCGTCAGTCTATATTTATGAAGCCTCTATAGCTACTATCTAATAAGGTACCATGACAGGCCATGGCTACCACAGTCCAATAAAAGAACTCAAAGAAAATCAAAGCAAGTAAAGATGTCCTCCTAAAGGTAGGGAAGGACTCACCAAATCAGGATCAATAAGCTTTGAACCTCAATGATTCGCCTGCTAAAGTCCTCTGTCTAACAAATCTGCATCATAAAATAA
The DNA here is from genome assembly GCA_026153255.1 of Solanum medicagineum. Classification (NCBI taxonomy): domain Eukaryota; kingdom Viridiplantae; phylum Streptophyta; class Magnoliopsida; order Solanales; family Solanaceae; genus Solanum; species Solanum medicagineum. The sequence goes on from JAPFFP010106635.1 coordinate 18,347, forward strand.
TGCAGCGCGAAAGGGGCGTTAGTACGTGGAATATACTGTATGTAAAATGGTACGTGGAATATACTATATGTAAAATGGGCCGAAGTAAGCAATATATGCTATATAATAATAAATGATATTAGCTCATCAATCACTCAACCTCAACTTAGAGTACGGACAAGACTCTAGCACATCACCATCCATTAAGACATCATACAATCACATCAACCTCAGAGTACTATCAACATGAAACCTACCTGGGAGTTTTTATAACTGAAAATCATCACCAATGAGTCAATGATGATACAACGAAGAGATGCCATTGCCACATCCACCTAGTACCTTGCTGGGGTAAAGGACGAGTCTATCGGGGATCCCAAAAGCTATTAAGTCCTCTGTTGGACAAAGGAAACATCTTTTTTCACGGTCCAATCCTCTCCTATGCTGGCTACGTAGTTAATGAGTACGAGTGGGACTCAGTCTTACCCATTTCAGTGCTAATACTCCTCCCAGGACTCGACATGCTCATAAGTCTATCAACATTAGAATGATTATACAATCAAACTCCCTCAGACAGGGTCCTTATCTCATCTGACTTTCTATGAACTCAAGGAATCGAATCTTCCTTTCAAAGTCTATCTCACTCTTGTTTAAGCCCTATGGACACTAATTTCCTCAACCTCATCCATCATTACACTCATCTTAGGACTCAGACCGCAATAATCAATACAACCAAACAGTTAAGGCCTTAGACATTACCCCTAAGTTCATTCTTGAAGTCTTTAACAAGGTATTCATGAAGAATTGTTACATAATCATATAATAAAACATGTAAACAGTTAATTCAAAGTATGATGATCATCAATTTAAGAAAGTATGTAAAAATTAAAGATAGTTTTCAAGATTTCATTCAAGGTATCACAGTTAAGACTCATTACTTTTAACTAATCATCCTAACTCAATCATGGGGGTACATGGGAGAACAATCCCATGCTCTGGGTAGCCTTTACATACCTGGGATTGGAGAATTCCTCAATTCTTCCAAGAAAATTGAACTTCAACTAGCCTTAACTCTCTCTTCTTCTTCTCTGAGTTTTCCTGTTAAAAACTTAGGAAAATAATGGGTTTTGAACCCTCAATCACTAATAACCAACCTTAAAAGTACGTTTTAGGACTTAGGATAGGGTAGGGAATGACCAAAAGGCCTTCCCGAACTAAAAGAAAAAAATTTAAAATTTGTACACTGGTCTGCAACGCGCCAGGGGCGCGGAGCAGTGTATTTTGTGAAATTTTCTGAAATTCAATTCCCGTGAAATTATTTTTAAAAAATACAAAGTCTGTCTTTTCGTCCCCTCTGCGTCATCTTATTTCAAAAGCTCGGGTCAAAATTCTGATAGTTCCATTAGTTATGGATGATGAAACTAACACTAGTAATGATCTCATTAAAATTTTTGCAGTTGTCGAGGGCAGTTTTGGTATTTTGAGTTTTAAACTATTTATTTGACTTTCATTGGTAAATGTGTCGTGGAGACTTCAGAATCAAATTCTAATTATTCCCTTGAGTTTGAATAGTCATTTTTGGTATGAATACATATACAATTTGTGAAATTTTGAGTTCTAAGGGATTCTGAGGGGCCGCATTGAGTTTTGGTTGTTGGCTGATGTTGCTGGTGCAAGTGTTCTGGTATAGCTACCTCTTTTCTCCCCGCTCATGGAGCTGTGAAGGTTGCTATCCTTCGTGTTCACAAACCTCTGTCCCATATTTGTGGAGTAGTGGATGGTTCCTCCTGTTTCTTTCCCACATACACGAATTAGCCCCCGCATTCATGAAGGTCTGTCGTCAGCCTCTCCTGTGCGTTTGCAAACTGTGTTTTATCAGTTCAATTCTTAAAGTTCAGAAATTAGTTTACTCTACATTCAAACCTTTCAAGATTTTTGGGCTATTTTTGAAGGATTTTTCTGGAGAATTACTTAAAATAAGTATTTCTAACATCATTTTACTTAATTTCCATGAGTTTTATCTTAATTCTATCTTGAATTTCATGGTTTTGAATGTCCAAAATTGGGGATGTTTAGTCTTTTTTTTCAAAACTTTATATGGTGATTTCTCCTTCGATTTGAACTTGATTTTAGTGGCATTTTCATCCACGAACTCCATTTTCGTGCAGAACATGATTTTACAGTTAATTTCTAGATTAGAAAACTTTGAATTTTAACCCTAATTTTAATCATTTTTCCCCTAAGCCTAATTTTTGTCAATAATGATATCAAAATTCACCTCTTAACAAAAAGTATCTATTTTTTATATTGATTGATTGATTCAGGGATTGTTTGGAAGTTTGAGTCGATTGAAAGTTGATTTGAGTGCGTTTTCGAGATTGAGGTAAGCTTGGCTAACCTTTTTGGGAATGGATTTGAGTTACTGGGCATGATTATGTGATAATTGTAAGATTTAGATTGATTTATGAGCCAATGACATGATATGATAGAATTTGATGGAAATGTGATACTGGTTATATCAAAAATTAAGTAAATGACAATCATATTGATAAACTGAGATAAAATCATGAGAACTGAGATAATTTTGGATATCATGATGATAACATAGGACTTGTGATAATTTTTGGTTAGTGTTATGACTAAATGGTGATAATTGTGATAAACTTGAGATTTTTTACCGTATTTGGGTATTTGTGGAGCCCTGTTTCATTGACATCTTGACTATTGATGAGATATTGATGATATGAGATATAATGATGACCTTGTGGTACTAGTTGATATACATGATATAGCCTATATGATGTGATAGCAATGGTACATATCAATCATCGTTTATATTGCTATTATGTATATTCTTGAAAGGTTGCATTGGTATGCACATACCTTATAACTGACTAGTTGTATCGGTATGCACATAGCTTAGTCTTGGTTGGTTGCATTGGTATTCACACATCTTATACTTGATGGGTTGCATAAGTATGTGCATATCTCATTGTTCCTATACCATTTTAGATATTATGATATATTGAGACATTTTATTATATGGCCTATGACGCCTTGAGACACTGCAGTATGAGGCTTGTGACGCCTCGAGATACTTTTGGTTATGGCCTGTGACGCCTTGATATATTTGAGTACATGGCCTATGACACCCTCAGGTTTTATCTGGTAGCTTTGGCTCGATAAATGTGTGTATTGGCCCTGTGACGGTTGTGAGTCCATATTATATATGGCCTACAACTTGATTGCATTCATGTATTTCATTGCATCACATCGTTGATCATATTCATTGTCTTTACTTTCTCTTATTCTTGTTTATATTGTGTACTAATCATATGTTGAGGTGGCATAGATTCTTAGTTATTACATACTTGTTTGATTTCTCTTACCCAGTCGGTTGAACCTATTGGGTGTAATTGATTCCTTCCCGTAGATCGACCATAGGGACCCATGTAGGATAGCTGATTCCCTCTAGTTGAGCTTTTGTCCATCCATCCAAATCTTTGCGGTGAGGCTCAGGCTTCGAGTCACCATGGATCTTTGAAACTTCCTTTATTATTGCTTTTCAGACTATATATTAGATAATATTAGCTTTGTATTTCACTTAAGATAGTTGTATTTACTCTATCATACCACTCTAGATGCTCTTGTACTCATGACTCTAGGTTTTGGGATTTCGTATGTTATGTTATGATTGTTTTCACTTTACTTTATTTTCTTTAGTCATGATCCAATTTTGGATCATGAAAAGTTTGGTATCAGAGCTCTAGGTTCATTGGGCTCGTGAGTCAAGAGCAGAGTGTCTAGTAGAATCTCATTGATCGATGTGTAGAGGTCCACACCTATCATCGAGAGCTATGGGCACTTGATAGAAAAAGCTTTCATGTCTTACTTCAATTCGTGCATTTTTTCATGTCACTTGTTTTGAAAATATCTAATCTATTCCTTCTGCACGGATATTGGTTACTAGATCTCGTTAATCAATAGGAGAGCCCGAGCCAACTAATGTAGCTCCCACTCGGGGTCCAGGCAAGGATTGTGATAGGACCAGGGGCTGAGGACTTGCTAGAGGGACAACTCTGCCTAGAGGGTAGACTAGATTGGCTTCTCCATAGCTTACTTATGAGCCAGTGTAGCCTACAGATCCTATTCCACTATCCTCAGCCCTAGAAGCTACACCCTTGATCCAGGAGTTACTTTTGAGGGTATTGGCTAGATTGGAGGTTGCACCTCCCGCCACAACTACTATTGAGGTACCAATTTCTACAGCACTAGTGGGTCCTTATATAGCTCTAAATGAGCCAGCTATGATTCATATGGTCCTTTTCTTACTCAAACAGATCCTCCTATGACTGTTATGATTCCACCACAGACATCCCGACCGAGTTCGGGTTCTCCACTTTAGAGTTTGGCTATTGCTCCATCTATTGCACCACCCTTATTTATGGTGCCACCATCTTCTTCCAGCCCAACCTTGTCTACAGTTGAGCAGAAGAGCTTTGCTCGGTTTGTACGATTGGTTCCCCCGAGGTTTGATGGCACCCCTGGTTATAAAGTTTATGATTTCCTATCAAAGATTCAAGATCAGTTATGTAACCTGGCCATTCTGGATTCAAATGGAGTTGCTTACACCTTTACTATTTCATCGACCTAGTCAAGGAGTGGTGGAGGTCAGTTTTGGCTCGTCGACCGATTGGATCTCCAACTATGACATGGGAGTAGTTTACAAGGGTACTTTTGGAGAGGTTCGTACCATATAACATTCGAGAAAATAGTAGGGATGAATTTGATAGGCGTTAGCAAGGTTCTATGTTTGTTTCTAACTACGAGGCCAAATTTCATTCATTGACCAGATATGCCTTGTCCAACTTCCCTACTGAGTTTGAGAGGATTCGGGACTTTGCATAAGGATTTGTAAGGTATCTTCAAGAGATCACAACTTTCTTCGTTCTGGCTAGAGCCACATTTTAGAGTGTAGTGGATCACACTTGTATGATAGAGCACATAAGGCATGAGAGACAAGATGGTAGGAAGAGGTTCTGCCAGCACGACCAATTTAGTGGATACCCATCAAGTTCCAAAGGTAGCGCCATCAGGCTGAGCAGTCCATGCAGCTATCCCAACTTCTGGCAGTGTTGATAGGCCCCAATCTACTCAGGTGGGCCGTGATAGTTGATTTGGTGCATCCAGGCGTGGTGGCTTCTATGGACATACATCTCAGAGGCAGGAGACCAGGGCTTGTTATCATTTTGATGATATCTGGCACTTGGCCCATAGTTTTCCTCACCGTGCACCTTCTACGTGGGCTTCAAGTTCCCAACCACCTCGTCCAGCTCCGGCACCAGTACCCAGGGTATGGGAGGTTGTACCAGAGAGGGTCACAATATAGTGAGAGGTGGCGCTCGTGGTGCCCCACTGGATAGTTGTGGGCATAGAGTTTGTTATGTTGTTCCAAATAGAGTCGAGGCAGAGGCCTCAGATGCAGTTATCACAAGTATGGTTTTGGTGTGCCATCATTCAGCTTCAGTTTTATTTGATGCAGGCTCTACTTGTTCCTATGGGACAACCTATTTTTCTTCTGATATTGACATTATGTGTGAGCCGCTTACCACAAATAATCTCGGCAAGTGGCGCACATATCATATCAATATCTAAAGCAAAATAAGTCGATACATATGAATAAGCGGTGGATCAATGATGTGCTATCAAAATATAACACTTTTAATGCTTAAAACATGCAAATTTTGTGTTTTTAATGCGATGTTAGTGGGTTTTATGTGTTTTTTTGTTTGGTTTGCAGGATTTTAGAGTTGGCATTGATTTTGGGAAGAATATGCAGAAGTTGCTAATTTTGAGGAATCATGAGACCCTTTATGGGCCGTAAAACATTCTATGGACCGTGAAGGAGGTTTCGTGTATAATTCTAGTGATGGGTAGATTTTTGATGTCTATTCTATGAACATACAGACGAATCGTGAAATATTTTATGAGTCGTAGATCAAGTCTCGTGTTCTGAGGATTAGAGAAGGATGAATTCTGAAGTTTCATCAAACAAAACCCCTACAAGCTATAGAACCTTTGACGGGCCGTAGAAGACAAGTCTAGATTTGTAGGAACAAAGTATGAAAGCTCGATACGGGCCGTTTACACTATACAACCCATAGAGCATCTCGTGAGGCGTGCCGACCCAGTTATTCTATTTTTCTACGAATTGTATTTTAAATATTATAAATAGGTTTTTATGTTATTTTTCTTAGAGAGCTCAAGGAGTTAGTAGAAAAACAGTAAGATAGAGTAGAGTACACTTTGATTTGATCTTCTAATTAAAATCTTGTGATTCTTATTGAAGCTTGGATTTACTTGTGATTAACCCAATTGTGTAAGTGCTCTATTCTGGTATTAAAATTCATAAGTCTTGCATCTACACAAATCACGAGTAGCTAAATCCACAACTAGGGTTGTGGGAACCATGAAGAACTAACAAAGTAAACCTGGATAATTCATAATTCTTGAAAGTGTGCATACATACATTAATTCTCTTTGTTTTGGATGTTTTTTGGTGGTGGCCAACATTAGAACCTTCCTAGTGTTACTGACTGGACCAAGTTAGTAATGAATAGGAAAAGATATTAATTAACAAAATTTGATTGATGTGTTCTCGTTTAATCAACCGAACTAGGCCAAGGGGAGGTTGTACTAGGATAATAGGTAAAGGTTAGTAATCTCACACTACGGAGATGGACCAAGTGACGTAGTGAAACTCACCTCTCACCTGAGCCAAAGGGCTTGGCGAACTTAATTACTGTCCTACATGCTACATACTAGAAAAGAATTAGGTTTTTCGGTGATACTAAGTTAGGAAATCATGGGGAATACAATTACCTTGTTTTAGTTTTGCATTACCTTTATTACTTACTATTAAACCCCCTCCCTCTTGTTTAGGTAGATAAGTTGGTTAATAACCCCAAATTGTATAATTGAATTCTTCTAAGTCTACCATATTCTCTTGGGTTCAACCCTTACTTGGTTAGGTTCTATTTCATGACAACGACCGTTTTAGCCTAAAAAAGGAGGTGTAGCTTGGGCGACATCAAGATTTTGGCACCGTCGCCAGGGATACGGCTAGACTTATTTAATTTAAGTAATTTGGGAATTAATCCTTATTTGCCTTATTATACATTTTTGTTGTTTTTGATTCTTTTTAGGGTGTAAGTGTAGTGTATGCCCAACATGTGAAGTCGAGGTAGACCCTTGACTCCATTTGACCCGGAGAACACTGAGAAGAATTGCCCAAGATAACACCAACAATGCAACAAATGCAACTCTGAACCAGAATGAGAATGAGAATACCAATAATGAGAACCTACCCCCTCTTAAGGACATTACTCCATAGCCACAGGACTTCAACGCGGAAGCAAATCGGTGGAATCAATATCAGTTGAATCCTATGGATATGGAGGTGACTGTAGCCATTGTGTTGCCACCACTACTGGCTGACACAAAGTTCATGGTTTCGAGTGGGTTGCTTCAGATGCTACAGAACCTTGGGTTGTTCGCAGGCCTACCATCAAAGGATCCGCATAGCCATCTATACAATGTTGCATTTGTCGGCAAGAGTGTAATGGGAATACAAAATCTATCTATAGATGCTATGGAACTTCATGTCTTCTTAATATCTCTGACAGGCAATATAACATTATGACTGTTTGAGCTCCCGCAGAGTTCAATCACCAGTTAGGCTAACTTGTATAGGTCATTTTTGGAGAGGTACTTCCCGAGATCAAAGAAGCTCAAGTTGAAAGATCAGATCAACAACTTTGAGCAACTTCCTGGTGACTTGATTAGTACTACATGCAAGAGGTTTATTAAGTTCTTGAGGAGTGTCTCGACCCATAAAATTATTGATGATGCCATGATGGAAATTCCTACTGCGCCATGGATGCTAATAGCCAAGCATATGCCGACACCATCCTCTGGGCATGTTTATAGATCAATCATTCATAAAGATTGCCGAGCAGCCAGATATCGCGGCCAAATTGAATCATGTATGAGAGCCCATGAATAAGCCTCCCACCAAATGCTTGAGTATGATTGACATAAGCCTGGAGCAAGCAACGATAAATGAGGAGATTATGAGGATGCTCGCTCAAAGTAATACCAACATAGAGATGCTAATGAGGCACATGTGAGAACTAGCTAGGTATAGAAGCATCAAGGAAAGTTATCACACCAGGTAGAGGGGACAGGAAATCGATAAAGAAGGAGACCACAAGGATGGCTATAGGAGCGATCGTTACGTGCCCCCCCAATCATGATATGAGTACTAGTTATTCTAGGGTTTAGGAGACGCTTAGCTAACTGTTCAGAAAGGCCGATGCATAGGATGAGACCTTAAGGGGGATTAAGTCTGATATTGTTAGCATAAATCAAAAAATTGAACATCATTCTATCGCGATCAAACAACTAGACCTTCAGTTTGGACAAGTACTAACTCAATTCAGTCAGTTCCAGAGGGGCAAAGTTCGTAGCATTGTAGTGTAAGACTTCAAGGATATTGAATAGTGTAAGAAGGTTATGACTAGTAGTTAGGGGAGCACCCCCAATCCTTCTACATCAGTTGATAAGAAAGCATGAACGCTTGAGGAATTCTGAGTACTCAAGCTATCTATATCGTGTCGCGACAATAAATCAGGAACTCTTGGGAAGGCAACTGAAGGTGGAGATTGGCGCTTAGGCACCCAAGTATTATTTTGCCCCATATACTTTATTTTGTCTAGATTGTGTGCATTGAGGACAATGCACCTCTTTTTTGATGAGGTGTGGGTAGTTATGGAACTCAGTGAAGTCTGAGTAGCTTGGGTCCATAACTACCCCAATTTTTGAATCCTAGGGGTTTTCATGCATGTGTTCTTTTTCCCATGGATTTTTATTTTCATTTGAACCAGCGTGTTTAGGATATTTAGGTAGTATTTGTAGCATTTGATACTGATATATGTCGCATACGTATGTTTTTCTTCTTTTTGTGAAAAATGATACCCACCAAATTTTGGCTAATTAGTCTAGATAGCAACCATGCATGTTTAAGTGTGTTGAGTACTTGTTCTGATAAGCGGGGATAAATTGAGATAAAAAGCATGATCTGAGAGTCTTTTGTTGATAATGTAATCAATGCCATGAGAGTGCGAGCTTAATTTGCTAAATTCAGGTGTTATGTTTCAATTCAGAACTTGCCCTGTTACTCTAATTTAGGTAGATTAATTGGATTTGAAAAGGATTTTGTGCCATTGTTCTTAAAAGTACACTTAGCCTAAAATGACCGACTGAATTTGCAGAATATCCCTTGATCCTAATGCTTGAGCCAGACATGTACCTCTTCTTTGTAAAAAACTTAAATGACCTAGCCTTATTAGTTGTAAAATCTTGAAATTAGCCATGGTCCTTCCTTGAACATTGTGCATCTTGATTGACGTAAAAAGCCTAAGTTGAGGGTGGCTGGTATAAAGGTAAAACACAAAATGAGGGGGAAAGTTAGTGAAACATGGAAAAGGAGAAAAATCATATATTGGGTGCAAGAAAAATAATCGATGTCTTGGTTATGAGCTAAAAAGAAAAATGAATGTAACAGCAAGGAAAAAGGTTGAAGAATAAAAATAAAGTACCTAGAAGAGCTTGAAATAGGAGAAAAGGGAGAATGGATTGTAAGTAGCAGTGTTGGTAAGGCAAAAGTGTAGAAAAATGCAGTGTCAAGAAGGGCATTTAGTCACTATGTTCCCAAAATATCGTACCAAAGCCCCTGAGCCTACGTTACAAGCCCATAAAGTCCTAAAGTGATCCTAGTCCAAGTAATTAAAGGTCTTAGTCACGAGTATAGAGGCAAGTCTATGCTATTGGCATAATACATGAATATATTTTATGAGAGTGAGTGATTTTACACAGTCCTGAGATTATACATGAAAACGTCATTGAGAGTGAGATATAACACTTCTTTCTGTGAGGGACCTTGCATTGCATTGTTACCATTAGACTTATTAAGTTATTGTGGCTTGTTGGTACCTCAGTTGTCACAGTTGTATTTTCGCATGCATTAGTTTGTAATGGTTTGCTGGATAGCTATCTGATTGTGTTTTTAAAAGTGGTCAGGGTACCTGTGCTTAAGTTTAGTCTGATGTATGTTATTGGGTTGAGGTCTATGTCTTACTGTACTGCTTATATAGATTGAGTCTATTGCATGAGGACAAGCAACAATTTTAAGTTGTGGGTGTTGATGTGCTGTCAAAATACAACACTTTTGATGCCTAAAATATGGAATTGTTTATGTTGTCAATGCGATGTTAGTGGGTTTTATGTGTTTTTGTATTTGGTTTGCTGTATTGCAGGGTTGGCATTGATTTTGGGTAGAATATGCAAAAGTTCTTGATTTTGAGGGTTCACAAGACCCTTTACGGGTCGTAGGGCTTTCTACGGGCCGTGAAAGAGGTTTCGTGTACAATTCCTAAAAGGGGTAGATTTTTGAATTTTGTTCTACAAATATGCAAATGGATTATGAAATATTTTGCGAGTCGTAGATCAAGTCTCGTGCTCTGAGGATCAGAGAAAGAGAACTTTCTGAAGTTTCATCAGATGAAGCCCCCTAGGTGCCATAAAACCTTTTACGGGCCGTAGAGGGGTGTCATAGAAGACAAGTTCGAATTTGCAGCAATAAAGTACAAAAGCCTGATTATGGGTCGTATAACACTATATGATGCATAGAGCATCTCGTGACGCGTACTGACCTAGTTATCCTATTTTGTTTAGGACTTGTATTTTAAACATTACAAATAGGTTTTTAGGTTATTTTTCTTAGAGAGTTGGAGGAGTTAGCAGAAAACCAATAAGATAAGAGTAGAGAAAAACATCAGAACACTTGTACAATTTGATTTGATCTTCTAATTACAGTCTTGTGATTCTCATTAAAGCTTTGATTTACTTGTGCTTAATTCAATTTTGTAAGTGCTCTATTACGGTATTCAAATTCATTAGTTTTGCATCTGAACAAATCATGAGTAGCTAAATCCATAACTAGGGTTGTGGGAAACATGAAGAACCAACAAGGCAAAGTCGGATAATTCATAATTCTTGAAAAGTGTGCATGCATGTGTTATTTAATTCTCTTCATTTTGCATGTTTTATAGTGGTGGCCAACATATTAGAACCCGCCTAGTGCTATTGACTGGACCAAGGTAGTAATGAATAGAAAAAGAGATTAATTAACAGGATTTGATTAATGTGTTCTCGTTTGATCAACCGAACTGGGCCTAGGGGAGGTTGTACTGGGACAATAAATAAGGGTTAGTAATGTCACAATGCAGAGATGGACAAAGTTACGAAGTGAAATTCACCTCTCATATGGGCCACAGGGTTTGGTGAACTTAACGTACCGTCCTGCATGCTATACACCAGAAAAGAATTAGGTTATTCGGTGATACTAAGTTAACGAATCATGGGGGATACAATACCCTAGTTTCTCTCCATGTTGGTTTAAACACTTGTTTCAGTTTTGCATTACTTTAATTAGTTATTATTAAAATGCCTCCTTTGGGGAGATAAGTTGGTTAATGTCCCCAAATTGCATAACTAAATTCTTCTAAGTCTACTATATTCCCTTGGGTTCGACCCAAACCTTGGTTAGGTTCTATTTATTAACAACGACCGTATTAGCCTCAAAATGGAGGTGTAGCTTAGGTGACATCAATCAAATAAAACTGAAAATAGAGTAGTGACACACCAGAACTATACTTGTAATAGCCACATCAAGGGTCTTTCCTTTGGCTCTCTCTAGGACAGCTAAACACACCTTACACCAATATTAGCCTGTGGGCCTCTATGGACTCCACTTCTAACTATGCCACGTCCTCCTCTGGTACCTCTCCTAATGCCCTAAGAGGTGTCTTTAGTTGCTGGGGCTGGATCTAGAGGGGCTGGTTAGGACCCTGCATCTTAGGTAGGAAATGCACGATGTGGACAACAGTTAGTAAAATGCCCAACCTCATCACAAACATAGTAGGATCGGGGATCCCTGTAATGACATGGCCCAACATAATGAAGTATTGTCTGCTCTTGGGCCTAGCACATCACGGATTTGTCCATTTGGGCTCACTCCAAAAGGCGCCTCACAATATATAGACCAGACCTTTACTTATATACCTAGTATCTCTCCTGTTTTTTACTGATATGGGACATCTCATCCCAAAATGGGTTGTTACACACACCCCCTCTATGGACTCAACATCCTTGCTGAGGTTTGTCCCACCGCATGAGATTTGCCTAGACTCAGCAATGAGCTTTGCCTCGCCTCATTGAAATTTTCCTAAACTTAGTTCAACTCTAGCCCTACATCGGCAAGGTTGACACAAGAGTGGCTCTAATACCATCTATAACGACTTGACCCAACACTGTGAAGTATTGTCCCCTCTTGGGCCTAGCCCATCACGAATTTTTCCCTTTGGGCTCACCCCAAAAGGTGCCTCATAGTATATAGACTAGTCCTCCACTTAAATACCTAGCATTTCTCCTATGTTTTGCCGATGTGGGATATTTCATCTCAAGATGGGTTGTTACAATCCCGTTCCTGAGATTAGTGTGCCAAAGAAACACCACTTCTGAGAGGACAAAGAGATCTACCAAGGCTGTGGGAATAGGCCTAGACCTATTAACGCTATCAGATGCTGGGATAACTACATGAATTGCCTGGCCCTAATGAACCTATCTTTGAAACTCCATGTCCCTTAGTGAGTACTTACTAAACTATCTATACTAATGGAATCTCTAACCTCCACCCTGTCTATTATGTCTAATGCGCTCTATCAAGCGAGCGTTATCCACCACACTCTGGGAGGTGCCATCTTGCCAAACCGAATGAAGCCGCAGAAGGTCCAATAGACACTGTAGAATCAAGTACATCAAGAACAACAAGGGTCAGAAGATCTCTCTCAAGTCTGGTCAACATGCGAAGAAGTAGCTCCTGACTGAGGGCATGTCATCTGGGAATGGAGATGGTGAAACATAGTTTGCAGGCCTTTCTAGCTCTAACTTATGCTCTGAAGAAGCTGATCTAGTCTGTCACCTGGGTGAGCTGCCCCTCTAGCACATCCTCGACCCCTGGCCCTATCACGAGCCCTTCCTCAACTGCGAGTGAGAGCAACATCAGCTAGCTTAAGCTCTCCAACTGATCGTCGGGATATGGTAATTGGCATTTGCATAAAAGGAGTAGATTAGACCCTTCCAAAACAGGTGATATGAAGGAACGCACAAATAGAATCAAAAATGAGATTTTTTCCTATCAAGTGCCCCATAACCTCCCGTAGATGGGTATGGACATCTACATACCAACCCGCGAGACTCTACTAGATACCCTACTATTGACTTACGAGCCCAACGAACCTAGAGCTATGACACCAAACTTGTCATTACCCAAAAATTGTTTTGCAACTAAAGAAGAATAAAATAAAGTTGAACAACCACAACATAACATAAACATGGAGTCATGAGTATAAGAGCATTTAAAGTAGTACGAAAGAGTAAATACAACTGTCTAAATGAAAATACAAGATTGTCTGATATTGTCTAGTACAATGTTTGAATATAAAGCAATCGAAAGGAAATCCCAAAGATTCTTGGTGACTCGAAGCTTGAGCCTCACCGCTAAGAACTAGATAGAAGTATAATGACTCTGCTAGAATGAATCAACTACCCTGTGCGGGTCCCTGTGCTCAATTTGCTGGGAGGAAATAAAGTAGGGGTAAGTACATCGAAATGTAACCCGTAGGTTCAACCGACTAGGTAAGAGAAATCAAACAAGTATGTAATAATGAAGAATCATATCACCTACATAAAAAGGTGGAGTACAAAATATACATACTTTTGTATGAGTTCAGATGAGCTAGCATAAGTAGTCAATAATACAATGCATAGGAGATGTATGACTGCAACCTTGCCACTTGCTCGTGGTCAAGAAGTGTCACGGTACCGCAATCTTTCCACCTACCCATGGTCAAAGGGGATTGAAAAGTGGTATGTCTCATATCAAGACCCAAGCCTAAGGCATAGATATGACATAGTGAAAGGGGAACCCGAAGGAGCCTCAAACAAGCCACTTAAGCATACATAGCACATCCTTTGTTGCGGAAGCATAAACAATCAATAAACAAGTAGCAAATAATTCTAGGGGAAACTAACTTTGGACTCACTCTATGGGGATATTGTAGGGAGGAGGATTAGCATGGATCATATAGCAAGGAAAGGCTAAGGGGCGAGTAAGTATGACTCATGCTATGGGAGCAATTAGGGGCTTAAGACTTTCATCACAACCATAGAATAAGCAATTAACACATAGAGGGAAATATGGGACTAAGGGAAGTCTTCCATAATTACAAAAGTTTAACTAGTCATACTCACAAGTACATGTTCCAAAACCATATCCAACAACACCTCTAATCATGAATTGAATAGGGGCCAAGACATCTCGCGGGCTCACCCTCAAAAGAGAGTATCCAAAAGTAGATAAGTCTAATTAAAAGCATGAAAAATACATATTGTTCTCGCAAGTGGAGGACTCACCAATACCAAAACTTCACTCAACTGTCTAGCCACGTGGAGAACGTGGATGGGTAGGAGCTCTGGTCCCTACATGGTTAAAACATGTAAGCAAAAGTATACGTTAGCACTTAGAATGTACTAAGTATACGGGGTGCAATGGAACAAGAATATAAGCCATGATTAAACAATATGCATAATCATAATCAACAGATATAAGCTCAATATGTCATGAATGCTCAATGCCTTAGTCAAAATATACATGAGGAATCATATAACATATCATACATAGATAGGAAGGGACCATAACTGACATATAAGACCAAGCAAGCCACTACTTAGAATTTTGATGTTCAATCCACACCAAACTAGGAGTGGTCTACTTTACCAGGGTAAACCAGACACTCACCTTAAGGGAATTCCTCCATTTCGAAAGTGCTTCATCAACACCATATGGGAACACCATCCTTTTCAGTTAAATTATGATAACAACTTTTCAGGACCACCACCCATTTTGGTACTTAACTAACATGTCTGTACGAGAACACCACCCTTTTTGGACAATCATGTAACGTGAGTTATATAGATCCATTAGCTAATTGACAAACGTATGGTGGCAACATAGTCATGGGACAATGGTTATCTACCAAAGTCCTCTCGGTGCTAGGTCACAATCCAAGGAATATTCAAATTATACTTATAGCCATAATATGCAAAGCATCATAATATCATCATAATTCATAGAGTAGCTCATCAAAACTAAAGCTTCATATATCAAAGATAGGGCTTCATAGCTTTCATAACTTCAGTAATACTTTCATGTTTCATAACATGCATAATAGGGCTTCAATTCATATCATTCATAGTTCATATATTATGCTATAAGACCCTCAACATCATATAATCTTGGAATAAATCTTATTTCAGAACCATGGGTACTTATACATGACTTAAAACCATATAAATATTGAATAAATGTCATGAGAGTTGCAAAATAGAATTACTTGTTTATTATTCAAAGAACCCACCAAAATATAGCAAAGACATGGTTAGGGCATCATCAAACCCTAATAAAAAACATATATTTCACATGATATTTCACTTTATAATGATTCATATAGATAAAATAACACAAAATACTTCATATTATCTTCACGTAATAGAGTTCATAAAACCATCATGTAGTACCATATCTTGAGAAAGCATAATGGAGAAGAGGAATGGTTGAGCTCTTAGAGGAAAGGTCCCCTCAATCAAAACCCAGATACCTTGATATGATTTTAATGGAGGAAATCTGATTTGGAGGAGAAGAATTCAAAACCCTAGCTTGGTCCTCTTGCTTGAAACCTTGGGGAATCTTGAGAGTGTTTAGGGACTTAGAGTATTTTGAGAATGAGAGGGATGAGAGATATTAGTGTTATGAGGGATGATAAGGGGTCTTTTGGGGGTCAAAATGACATATCATAGACATTAAATAATTGAAAAGGTCGAAAATGCCCTCTTTAGAATCTGTTGGACAGGATCACCTGACACCGTTTATAAGCCGTGGTCCATTCTAATAAGCAAGGGTCTCGTCTGATGCCATTTCAGAATCTTAGAAACCTTTCTTTGATTCATGTTCTATGACCGAACTTATGGCATGTAAATCACTTTGTGGGTTGTCTGATAAGTCATATACTAAACTTTAGAAATTATCATTTACTAAGTCTGACCTTCAACCCACGAGCACCACTTACGGCCCGTAAGACCCCTCCTAACAACTGGCACTCAGAAAATCTCCAGAACTCATTTCTTACACTTTTCATACATCTCACAGGTGTGGACTTACATCTCACCCTTGCCTTCTGCTCGGGTTAATGGGTTTGAGAAGTGGTATAAGTATTACCCTTGCCTCATGTCTAGCTCAAAGGGGTTTGAAAAGTGGTGTAAGTATTACCCTTGCATCTTGCTTGGGTCAAGGGGTTTGTATAAGTTTTGCCTTTCCTCCTACCTGGATCAAGGGGATTGTATAAGTATTACCCTTGCCTCCCTCCTAGGTCAAGGGGCTTGTATAAGAATTATTTGGAATGAATGCTTGTCAATAATATAAGTCAAAGAATAAATTAACATCATGATTAGAATACCCGTAAGTAAGCATCATAGGATCATGTAAGATAATAACAAGTGCCACAAATGATATCTTTAAACTGTCCTCAAGCCTCAGCTCCACATATTCATACCGATAGTCTACTGTATCGACAATATTGGAACTCACTCATCCCAATATACAGGTTAATCCAAAGTACCTCAAGGCATCATAGGTACTTTATAAGTCTAACCCTAGTATCACAATGTCTCAAGTATCACAATGTTTCAAGTGGTATAGATGCAATATGGAATAAGTGAGTGCCAAAAAATGCACGTCAAGATATATACAATGGCCGCATGATAATAATACTACTATAAAAGACTTATAAAATCATGGAAAGTAATATTAAATGCCTCAACTAGTGCCCCAAAGCATCATCATATATCAGTCCATTACAATTATATCAATAGTCAAGTGTACCAACAATATCGGACCTCACTTGTCCCAAATATACAAGTATACCAAAAAAACACGTAATCCTCAAAAATATCTCATAAGTCATCAAATTACCACAAATTACCCAAATATTATAATAAGTCTCATATTATCACATTGAGATCCCTATTTATCTCAATTCACAAGATCTCATCTCAATTAAGTCAATAGGTACATATTTTACTCAAATTTTGACATAATCGACGTCACTTTTCCACTGTAGTTCTAATATATCAACCATTTACTCATAAATCAATCTAGATCTCACAATTACCACATAAACATGACTAATAACTCAAATCAATCCCCAAGAAGGTTAGTTGGACCTACCTCGATGCCATCTTTCAATCAACTCTAGTCTCTAAATGACCACCAAATTGATCAATCGCTATCAAAGACATGTAATACATGTTCAGAGGTGTATTTTGATACCCATATTGTCACGAATCAGGCTTGGGAGCAAAATAGTCAAAATTAGGACTAAAATTTAAAGTTCCCAAATCAGGAGATTGACTCTAAAATCAATTTCTACATGAAAAATGGAGTCTGTGGGTGAGAATCTAACTGAAATCGAGTTCAATATTACGAGAAATCACCATTGAAAGTTTTTGAAATCATAGACTTAAAATTCCCAATTTTGGACATTCAAAACCATGAAATCTAAGATGAAAACAAGATATAAATCATTAATATTAATTAAAAATAGGTTAGAAGCACTTACACAAAATAATTCTCCATAAATCTCCTTCAACAATTACCCCAAAAGCTTGAAAAGTTAGAAAATGGAATAAAAATGGAGGTTCACGATTTTAACACTGTCCAGGTAAGAACTCTTCTCTGCAAATGCATCCAGGAATCTGCGAACATGGAGATCAATGCCAGTTAACCCTCCATAAATGTGGGTCCATCTCTGTGAACACAGAGCTCTTGGTCTATGCACCAAAAACTTGCACCAACAATACACAAGTTTAATTGAAACTCTAAATGGGCACTCAAAAGTCATTTGCAATTAGAATTTGACAAACCATACACCTATGCATACCAGAAACAACGATTTGGACTCAACCGAATCATCAGAAATCAATTTCAAGGCCTCCCCGCCACAATTAACCATGCAACTCAAATAAACTAATTTCAAACTCAAAATACAAAAACTGCCCTTGGTAACTTTGATGAGTATGGAGAGACCATT
This sequence comes from Solanum medicagineum, assembly GCA_026153255.1. Lineage (NCBI taxonomy): Eukaryota > Viridiplantae > Streptophyta > Magnoliopsida > Solanales > Solanaceae > Solanum > Solanum medicagineum. The sequence continues at coordinate 36,652 of JAPFFP010106635.1, forward strand.
TCTAGAGTTAGTTTCACCATTCGAAACTACTAGAATGTCAGGATTTTGATCGAAGCTTCTGAACTCCGAATGTTGACCAGAGTCAAACATTAGTTTGGAGAACAACTAAAACACAACTTTAGACCTAAAAACCTTAGTTTAACTCTGAATTTAGTTCTGTAACTTTTCATAGACCAAATTCAACATTCCAAAAATAATGGAATAAACAGATCTCCTATTTGACACTCGAAACTCAAAGTGGTAAAAAAAACTGACTTTTTTCAAAAACTTAAACTTCCAAAAATACCAAAACTCATATTTTTCATTTTAAAAACTCAGAATTTCGTTTCCCACAATACAAATAATTCAAAATAGGTTCAAAGCAACTTACGAAAGGGTAAAAGGGTAATTTTGAAAGATAAAGCCAAAAATGACCAACCAGATAATTACACCTATTAAGTGCCCCAAAACTTCCCGAAGATGAGTATGGACGTTTTCATACTAATGCGTGGGACTCTACTAGACACCCTGCTCTTGACCCACTAGCCTAATGAACCTAGAGATCTGATACCAAACTTGTCACAATCCAAAACTAGATCACGACTGAAAAAATAAATCAAAGTAAAAACAACCACAACACTTAATTTAAATCCCAAAAACTAGAGTCATGAATACAAGAGCTTCTAAGTAATATGAATTAGTCAGTACAACCTATCTCATAAGTAAAATACATAGTTTGGAATTGATGACAACAACAAGAAGTCTCAAAGAAACATCAATGGCTCAAAGTCTGAGTCTCATCGCTGAATCTGGTAATGGTAAAGAACTTTACACAAGAAGATCAACTACCCTGTGGGGGTCCATGTAATGACCTCGAAGGTTATTTTTGGCATTTTTGACCAAATTAACATTTTCCCTTTCCCGAAAGTTACCTTGAGTCATTTGTCAAATCTAAAAGTCAGATTTTGAAAATTTTGTTAAGATTTAAAGTTTTGCTAAAGAATGAGTTTTTAAAGGCTTAAAGTTAGAACTTTTGAGTTTTGAGGTCATTTTGAGTTTCGAGTGTCAGAATTCAATTTCGTCAATTCCATCAGTTTCAGAATTGTGAATCTGGTCTAAGAGAAGTTTCAGAACCGAATTTGGAGTTAAAATGGAGATTTTAGCTCAAAGTTGCATATTTAATTTATTTTAGAGCAAAAGTTTGACTTTGATCGACATTCAGGGTTTGGAGGCTCAAATTCAAATTATCTTAGTACTAGTGGTTTCGAATGGTTCTGAATGAATTTTAAAGTCCAATTCATGATTTTATTAAGGTTGTGTAGTGTTGGTGCAATAGATTTCTAAATTGGACTATCTCTTTGCATTTGCATAGCTATCCACCGCGTTCGTGGAGCCTTGAAGCACTAGACCTTCCTGTTCAAGGAGGTGGGCCTGCGTTCGTGGTGGGGAACCTTTTTCTGATCCATGTTCACAGATTAACACTCCACGATCGCGGAGTGTTACGCATCGTGACCTCCATGTTCGTGGGTAATTATCCATGTTCGCAGAGCATTAATTTTACCTGAACTAGTAGACTTTTTAAAAGACAAGTTTGAGCATTTTTCCAAACTTTTTAATATTTCAAGCTTTGTTTTAAAGAGGATCATCAAGGTTTTTCAAGGCTAATTTATTGGTTAACTATTTTCTAACCTACTTCATTAATTTCTACTGACAAATTTGGGTTTTCAACTTATAATTTTGGGTATTTAATGGTGGAATTTGGGAATTTCTCAGACTTTGGTTTTCAAACTTTAATTGATGATTTCTCCCTCATCTTAGCTCTGTTTTCGGAACAGTTTTCACTGTTAAACTCTTGTTACGTAGGGAACATTTTTATGTATTAATTTTTAAATATTGAGTACTTTTTCCAACATGAGATTTTTCACCATCTTACCCATTTTCTCTGAATCGATCAATTTAGTGTCACAAGATTCGTTATATGATCATGATGCTATAGTTGAATAGATTTCGGTGAATCAGAGTATCGTAGAGAGGGATAGGCGTTGGATTTGAGTTGATTCACAACTTTATCTAAGGCATGTGGACTTCTAACTTTTTGTTAAGTATGATTTAACCTTGTGTGTTCCTATATGTATAGAATTGAGTGCTTTGAGGTAGAATTGGATCTATATTAGCTTTGACTATGATATTTTAGATTTAGTAATTAGTCATATGGTGATATATTGACTTATGAGTTAATTGTGGATGCAAAATATATGTGAATTTTTGATATCGAGATGGTACTTATTTTGAGATGTGAATGTTATTGAGAGTGATTATATTGAGATATTAATGAAATAGAGACATTTATAGTATTGATCTACTTAGTTTCGGTTATAGAGATATATGATTCATATGCACATATTACATATTTTATTGAATTGAACATAATTATTATGCCAGCTATATATATATATATATATATATATATGTATGTATTTGCTTGATAATCCATCAAAGATGAAAAGCCAAAAGTAAATGGTTCCGGCTAGTGAAAAAGAAAGGAAAGAAAAGGGATGAAAAGTTGAAGGAAATGGTTCCGACAGATACATGGTCCATGTGTGGGTCCTATAGGTTTCGTCTGATGCATATATTGACATATGTAAGCCAAGGCTTTTATCAGCAAATGTGTATCGTAGGACAGACATGCATCATGATTACTTGACATTGCATCGCTTCATCTACATCTCATGACATCCATATCATCTCATATCACTCTTACTTTTACATTATCTTAAGAATTGTTGATAAGACTGTACATATGTTTTATTATCTAATTTGAGTATCCGTTGAGGTATATTCAGATGTGATACTATGTATTGGGTATATTTATATTCTTATGATGATATATTATATTGTGTTGGGATGCTTCTGAGTGCATGATTTTAGTTTCGTGGTATGTGATTGAGTATTAAAGAGTACTTGAGGTTAGTTCGATTTCGTTGAGTACCATGTTATTTGGTGCTCACCCCGTGCTATATTTTTGTAGGTTGTGAGCCCAGTCGAGTCTGTTAGACTCCCTTTTGTTGGATTGAGCTTTTCTGGATCATTCGTTAGGTAGTTGTTTACATTTCCAGCAAATCTTTGAAGAATCCATTTATATGTTTTGTTCTATTTGAGAACTAGAGATTTTATACAAGTATTTCATTTGAGTATTATGTATGTAGAGGCTTGTACATGTGACACGAGTTTTGGAATGGTTGTAGTTTAATTTCTTCTACTTATCTATCGACTCAACCTATTTATCTTCTGCTTCTATTATTATTGTTAAGTTGTTTAGATTTGGGTTGACTCGCCTTGGTGGGTCAGGTGAGTGCCATCACACTCGGATTTCAAGTCATGACAATTTGGTATCAGAGCCCCAGGTTCATAGGTCTCACATGTGTCTAGTCAAGTAGAGTCTTAGGGATTGATCCGAAGATGCTAGTTACTTATCCTTGAGAGGCTATGGAGATCGATAGGAAATTCTCTCTTTTGCTTCATTCTAATCTATCTGTGTGTGGGTTTGTTTAAGTACCAAATGGTCATGCATCCTTTTTATAGATGGCAAGGACTAGAGTTATTTTTGGTACAGGATGAGGGGAGGCAACCCCTGATATTGCTATTGAGACCCCAACTATGGTTAGGGGTCATGCCAAAGGACGAGCTAGAGGCCGATGCTGAGGAGCTATACCAATGAGAGATTATGAATGGGGTATCTCCCTCAATCCAGCCATTGAGCCTAGGCTAGACCAAGTTCCTCATGAGTTTGTTGTAGCGCCACTCCTTCAGGATACACTTTTGAGAGTCTTAGGTGTGTTGCGTGCCCATTTGACACTACTGGCACTTCACAAACTCCGACTGGGGTTAGTCCGAGGGATCGTAGCAAGTCCCTGAGGCCCAGGTTTACGTGGATAGCCACTAACAATGGCAATTATTGATAGTCCTCCAGTAGGTGCCTTCATTGAAGAGGAGCAACATAGATATGAAAGGTATAGAAAAATGGATCCACCTTAGTTTCAAGCTGGGAAAACAGAGGATGCTCATGAGTTTTTCGTGACTTGCTAAGAGTTTCTTGAGACCGTATGGTAAGTTGAGACACATGGTGTATGATATGTTTCCCTCTAGGTCTGTGGGCTAGCTAGGGAGTAGTGGAGAAACTACTTGTGATTGTTTCCAGTTGGGACCCCTCTCATGAGTTGGGAGGCATTTTATATTGCTTTCTATGATCAATTTGTTCCATGGAATGTCTGTGAAGAGAGCCATTTGAGGTTTCAGAGCTTAAGGTGGGGTTCCACAATGGTTACGGAGTATGAGATTCACTTTTTTTAGTTATCCTATCATGGTAAAACTATTACTCCTATCGAGGAGGGGAGAGTTCATCGATTTGTGAGAGGGTTAACCTATTCTATCTGCTAGTCGGTATTCTAGGTAGCTAGAGAGGGTGCTTTCTTTCAATAAGTTGTTTGTGTCGCCAAAGAGGCGGAGTTGGTGTAGAGAGAGGAGTTTGGGGACCCCAAAAGGTTCACTACTTTGAGACAGTACTTAGGTGCCTTATCAAGAGGTAGAGGTATGACCAGGGGAGGAGGTTCCTTTCAACATCGTGGGGTCCATGCAGCCTTTCCAACTTCTTAGAGAAGATGAGGTCTTTATGATTCATATAGTTCAATTCAGAGTCCATTTGGCTCCCAATAGAGGCCTACAGGTCAAGGAGTCCACTGCATCCCTCCTGCTCCTTCATAGTAGTGTTCCTCCCTTGATATCGCTATGGGTGTGGATCTCCTAATCATTTGATTTGACAGTGCCCTACACAAACTAATTTTGGTCACTACCATTCTTCTTTCACATCACTTAGAGATTCAAGGCAACCAGCCAAAGGTTCAGCGCCATAAACTAGGGGTTTTGATTAAGGTCAAATTAATAGAGGTATGTTTGATGGTAAAGGGGTGGGTGATATTTTACCCATTCTGGTAGTGGAGGAGCAGCTTTTACAAGTAGAGATCAAAATGGTCAATTTATTATGCTTTACGTGAGCCAGAAACCTCTGATGCTACGATTACAAATGTTGTTCCGTTTTGCCATCGCCCTGCATCTGTGTTATTTGATCCTGGCTCCACTTATTCTTATATGTCTACTATGTGTCCTTGGGTTTTGACTTGCCCTGTTATACTACCTTTGTGCCTATTCATGTTTTGACCCCAATGGGTGAGCCCTTAGTAGTGGATCGGGTGTACCGGTCCTGTCTTGTGGCCTCATCAGGTTATGAGACATAGGTTGATATGATTATTATTGATATGATTGATTTTAATGTTATATTTGGATGGATTATCTTTCCCCTCATCGGGCTATTCTTGATTACTATGATAAGACCGTAACTTTGGCTATTCCGAGTAAATTGGGTATAGTCTGGTAGGGTTTGAGTGGGACCTACCCTAACAAAGTCATATCTTATATTTGGGCACGGATGTTAGTGGAGTGGGGTTGCCTTGCATATTTGGTATGTATTTGTGATATCGGTGTTGAGCCACCATAGATAGATACTATTTCTACTGTTTGGAAGTTAATATGTGTTTCCTTCAGATCTTCCTGGAGTCCCTCCTGACAAGGACATTGATTTTGCTATTGATCTTGTGATGCACACCAAGACCGTTTCTGTTCCTCCCTACCGTATGGCTCCAGTTCAGTTGAAGGAGCTAAAAGAGTAGCTCCAAGATCTCTTGAGTAAGAGGTTCATACACCCTAGTTATCTCCCTAGAGTGTCGTTGTTTTGTTTGTGAAGGAGAATGATAGCTCTATGAGGATGTGTATTGACTATAGACAGTTGAACAAAGTGACAATCAGGAACAAATATTCCCTCCCCAGGATTGATGATCTATTCGTCAAACTTTAGGGTACAACCATATTTTTCAAGATTGATCTAAGATCCTCATCAGCTAAGGATCAGGCTTCTGACATTCCTAAGATAGCTTTTTGGATGAGGTATGGGCACTATGCGTTCCTTGTGATGTCCTTTGGGTTGGCTAATGTCTTAGCCGCATTTATGGAGTTGATGAATGGTGTATTTCGGCCATATTTGGATTTTTATGGGCACTATGCGTTCCTTGTGATGTCCTTTGGGTTGGCTAATGTCTTAGCCGCATTTATGGAGTTGATGAATGGTGTATTTCGGCCATATTTGGATTTTTTTTGTTATTGTTTTCATCGATGATAAATTGATCTACTCTAAAACCAAAGAAGATCATGAGCAACACTTGACGATTGTACTTCAGTGGCATAGAGAGGAGAAGTTATAAGCCAAGTTCTCCAAGTATAAGTTCTAGTTGAGTTCGGTGACATTCCTGGGTCATATTGTGTCTAGGGGTGGTGTTCAAGTTGATCCAGCGAAGATTGAAGCAGTTCAGAGGTACAATAGACTTATTTCAGCCACTGAGATTCATTGTTTTATGGGCCTAGCTAGGTATTACTAACGATTCATCCCAATTGACCAGACACACTTAGAAGAATGCTCCATTCTTGTGGTCGGATGGGTGTGACGAGAGCTTCCAAAAGCTTAAGCATTTGTTGACTATAACTCCTATATTAACATTGACAGAGGAGCGTGTTGACTTTAAAATTTATTATGATGCTTCTGGCGTTGGTTTGGATGGACTCTTGATGCAAAAGGGAAAGGTGATAGCTTCTACTTCTATACAGCTGAAAGCTCATGAGAAGAACTATCCCACCCAAGAAGTAGAGTTAGCAGTGGTTGTATTTGAATTGAAGTTGTGGATAAACTATCTTTATGGAGTTCATTGTGATATCTTCAACGATCATCGTAGATTACTGTACATACTCAGCCAGAAGGACCTTAGCTTGAGACATAGAAAGTGGATTAAGCTTCTAAAGGATTGTGATATGACTATTTTATATACCCTTGTCATGACCTGGACCTAGGGCCTAGGCGTGAACGACGAATGGAGAATCCAAAGGGACCGTAAACAAGCCTCTTAACATATCATTACACATCATTGGTTGTGAAAGCAATTAAGCAACATAATTAAATTAGAAATAAGCACAAAGGTCTAAAGGGAAACTTTCATAACATAAACATCAAAACAAGAAAGTCAAGGCTCTATACATAACATGTCCAACAACACCTCTAAAACATAGATAGGAGCGGGGGCTAAGACAAGCAATCGGTTTCACCCTCATATTCAATACATACATAAAAGAAAGATAGTCTTAGTACAAAGTATGAGATCGTAGACATTGTCCCCGGAATGGAGGACTCACCAACTAGCTTGAGAGAAATAGTACTAGCCACGTGGAGGAAGATGCTCAAGTGGGGCTTCGGTTCATACATGGTAACATCATGTAGGCATATAATATGCGTTAATACGTTTGAATGTACTAAGTATGTAGGATGCAATGCAATAAGAGATAGGCACATGGCAAAATGCAATATCATAAGCAAGAGATAACATATTATCAATATGACATGAATGCATGATACTTGAAGTAAAACATGCTTATATAGAACTTATTACATAGGAAGAAGGTGACCATCTTTACATAACCAAGGCCTACTACCTCCTTGGTGAGGTAATTGAGGTATATACCACCCCAAATATGGTAGAACGGGCCTACCACTCTCGAGCTAGCAAATGAGGTACATACCTCTCAATGTGGTAGCACGAGCCTACCACCCCTCGACCTAGGCGAATGAGGTATATACCCCTCAATATGGTAGCACGGGCCTACCACCCCCTGAGCTAGGCGATGGTCAACTTTCATCACAATAGGTACTTTTCATGAAATCATATATATTCCTTTTATCATCATAGATTCACTCAAGTCATAGGTCATGTAATAGATCATCAATAGTTCAAGAATCCAAAATAGGACATTTTATCAAACACATGGTGGGTGTGTAATGCTAGTGTAAGATCATACAATTCAAGAGTGAAATCATGCAAGAATATCCAATGTAATACCACCCACCAATATACATCAAAACCCTTTATCAAATCAAACAATAGTCCATATATTTATAGTTCAAAACATGCTCAAACAGTCACAAGTTTATGAAACCCCAACATAGTTCATAGTCTAATCCATAATAAAACCTATAAGTAAACCATCTTGTAATCATGCAATTTAGGTAAAAAGGAAGCTTCGGCACCACGGGTAAGAGAACCCGATGGTTGAAACCCACATACCTTGGATTTGGAGAATTCCTTGACGAATATTTGAATGGCGGCTTGAAGCTTGCATGAATTCCTTAAGATTTGGAAGGGATTTGGGCAATTGAATTTTGAGAGAAATATTGGTCTAAGGGTTTGAGAGAGTATTGGGGAATGTCTTGGATGATATGAAGGTGAAATATGGCTAAGTATAGGTATTTTCACGTCTGGGAAGGTTTAGGCCGAAGACCCAAAAGCCTTGGACCAAAGTGAAAAACTAGCAAAAAGTAACACACTGGCGCGCCCTTGGCGCGTCGCGTCCTTGGTGCGTCGCGTCCCTAGCTAATAAATCACATTTTTGTGATTTTCAAATTTTGCTACGATTGCTTTCAAATCAGGGTTTGACCCATTTTCCACTCAGTATTTCCCCCTGAACAAGAATATAAAGTCGAATTTTCGATATTAGGCATGGATTTTAAGATATGTGGAACTTACGATTTCGGACACTTCCAAGGCATATTTTCAGGCACTTTTTGGGGTCGTTTCAATATCTCCCCCTTGGGAACTTTCATGTGGAAATGTCACAAAAACATACATAAGAAGAGTGATTATGAAGAGATTAGCCCAACAAAAATGCAACAATGCGCTTAACACCATTTTCGAAACCTCAACACAAGTGTTAAAAATCATCATGAACTCGTCAACATAAACATGGATGCATGCAATGATCTAGGGGACGAAACATAAGACTTGAAATTAAAAAAATGGACTTGATGTGTTATCGTACTCTTGAATAGAATGAATGAGATACGGATATTGCTTCTCCATGCCCACTCCAGCTTCCCAAGAGACACTTTTGACTTGACGATTCTTCCAAAGGGCCTTGACGAACACCATATCCTTATTAATCAATTTTCCACCCTTCCATCTAATACCTCCACTGAGACCTTCTCCTAAGTCAACTTATCCTCCACAACACCCACAACCTCAAAGAGTTCTATAGCAGTCACCAACATATCCCGTCAACTAGAAGCATCAAGAAATGGATGAACCATGCCCAAATCCATAGGTAATTCCTATTCACACGCAACCTTACCACCCCTCCTCAACACTCTATAAGAACCTACAAACCATAATCTCAATTCCCTTCCTTGCCAAACCGGACCACACCCTACATGGGTGGAACTTCCAAGTGAACCCAATCATCAACAAAAACATATATAGCCTACCTTAGTATTCTTATGATACTATCTCCCCCTTGGGAGAAAACCTCCACTTCACCACCTTATACCAAAGCATTCAATCATATCCAGGTGGGGCCAATATCTTGCTTTGACTACACATCCTTAACCAAGAAAGATCTAGAACCATTAGCGATCACTACACCACCATAGCCAACCTCTTCTGACCTAACTCCCAATCTAGCCAACCGATGAACCTCTCTAGCCACCTCTTTGACACCATCACCTACAAGAGCTAGGCTACCCATAAACATCCTAACCAAAGCATCGACCACAACAGTAACCTCATCGGAATAATTTTGCATACTCAAAATCCTTAAGAAGTTCTAACCACCATATTTGCCTCAAGTTGAGATCCTTTTGGGTGAAGAAATATTGGAGACTCTTATGGTCAGTGAACACATCAACATGCACCCCATACAAATAGTGACGTCAAATTTTCAAAGCAGACACAGCTAATTCAAGATCATGAGTATGATAATTCTTTTCATGCGCTTTGAGTTATCTTGAAGCATAGGCTATCACCTTATCATTTTGCATCAACACACAACCCAAACCAACTCTATAAGCATCATAATACACAACAAATCCTTCTAGCCCTTCCAGTAGTGACAATATAGGAGATGACACAAGCTTATCTTTCAATGATTGGAAACTCTTTTCATACTCATCGGTCCACACAAATTTGGCCTTCTTTTGAGTCAACTTGGTCATACGAGAAGCAACAGAAGAGAACCCATTCACAAACCTCAGATAATACATGCTAAGCCCAAGAAACTCCTAATATCCGATGGGGTCAATGGTCTAGGACAATTTCTAATCACATCAGTCTTTTTAGTATTCACCTTAATACCATCCCTGATATCACATGACCTAGAAAGGCAACCTATTTCAACCAAAATTCGCACTTTTCATACTTAGCATACAACTTCTCTTCCCTCAATATTTGTAGCACCACCCTCAAATGACCCATATGTTCTTCCTCACTATGTGAATAGATAAAAATATCATCGATGAAGACTACAACAAATGAATCAAGGTAGGGTTTGAAGACCATATTCATAAGATCCATGAAGATAGCCGATGCATTGGTCAACCCAAAATGACATCACAACAAACTCATAATGCCTATACCTATTCCGAAAGGCCATCTTGGGAATATCACACTCTCTGATCTTCACTTGATGATACCCAGACCAAAGATCAATCTTAGAGAAGTGACTAGCCCCTTGCAATTGGTCAAACAAATCATCAATCCTTGGAAGAGGATACTTATTCTTTATGGTGACTCTATTGAGTTGCCGGTAGTCTATACACATTCTAAGGGAACCATCCTTATCCTACACCAACAACACCGGGAAGCTAACTAGGAAGGACATCAATGAACTCTTTATCTATCGAAACCAATCTATAGAAAGGACCTTAGACTCAACATTCCTAACCCTCGCAAGATGATATGGACTCCCCTTAGAAGATAACTCATGGGATTGAACGCAAGAAATGAATCTACCCTTTTCCACTACATCATGACTTTCTTACTCAAGAACGGGCCCGTTAAATGGTAGGAATACAAACTCTAAGGTCCTACGAATATAGGAGATATAATATGCATGCAACTAATTCACCTCAAGTATGACATCAAAATCCACCATATCTAATTCAACATAGTAACAGGACAAGGTCTATGCGTTATAACCGTGTAACGATTCCTATGGGCCTTCTTAGCAATAATAGACTCACCAACAGGGTATATACTTCATAAGGTTCACCTAACACCTGGGGCACACATGAAACATAGCAACAAAGAATGATGAAAATATATCAAGGAAATTTTTACATACTAGTAGAAACATCGGGCGTCTCCTCCCCTTCTTGGACCGCATGGACACCTTGGCCTTGAGGGCCGGCATTTCCACCCTTGGTTTGAGCATGAGGACAACCACTAACCTTGTGCCCAAATCCACCACAACCAAAGCAATCGCTAGACTTCTTCAAATATATGCCACCATGGCCTTTCCCACACTTTTGACATCTAGGCTCTTCCACCCCCTCAGCACCTTCTTTACTTTTTTTATGTTTATGAGGGAAATTTTACCTTATGAACCATCTCTTGACAACCATAACAAGCATTAGTACCCTTCATGCATGGGTGTCTATGAATCTTACCACATTTTGGACACCTAGCATTAGGCACCACACCTCTACCACCTTTGGGACTTTAGAACTTACCCCCCAAACGGGCCCTTTTGGCCTCACCACTCCTCTTACCATTTGAGGTCTCAAGGGCGCTCACTTGTTGATTGAGTTGTATTTTCACCATTTTGGCCAATATCTATAGAGCATTACAAACCTCCACATTCGATATATCGTTGTCTTGAGTAACTTGAGACATATCCTGAAATGTAATGGTTAGGAATTACCAATAAACCCTATGGGAGCTAACTCTACCATATGACATAGATCATAAAGAGGTGAAACATTTCCTAGAACGCCTCATAGCCTCTAATTGACGTAGTATGTTGGACATCGAGGATCTAACAACATAGTGCTCCGATACTATCTTTGTCATGACTAGGACCTAGGGCCCAGGAGTGACCAGCGAATGGGGAACCCGAAGGGGTCCAAAACAAGCCGCTTAGCATATGATTATACATCATTGGTCACGGAAGAAATTAAACAACATAATTAAATTAGAAATAAGGACAAATGGCTAAAGGGAAACTTTCATAATGTAAACATCAAAACAAAAGAGCCAAGGCTCTACACATAATATGTCCAACAACACCTCTGAAACTTAGATAGGATCGGGGGCCAAAACAAGCAATTAGGCTCACCCTTATAGTCAATATATATATAAAAGAAAGATAGTCTTAGCATAAAGCATGAGATCATAGATATGTCCCCGGAATAGAGGACTCACCAACTAGCTTGAGAGAAATCGTACTAGCCACGTGGCGGAAGATGCTCAAGTGGGGCTCCGGTTCTTGTATGGTAACATCATGTTGGCATAGAGTATGCATTAGTATATTTGAATGTACGAAGTACGTAAGATGCAGTGCAACAAGAGATAGGCACATGGCAAAATGCTATATCATAAGAAAGAGATAGCATATTAGCAATATGAGATGAATAAATGACACGTGAAGTAAAGCATGCTTATATAGAACTTATTACATGTGAAGAAGGTGAGCATTCTTACATAACCTAGGCCTACTACCTCCTTGGTGAGGTAATTTAGTTATATACCCCTCGCCCCCCCCAATGTGGTAGCACGATTCTACCACCCCCCAATTAGGCGAATGAAGTATATACCCCTCAAAGTAGTAGCATGGGCATACCACCCCCCGGAGCTAGGCGAATGAGGTATATACCCCTCAATATGGTAGTACGGGCCTACCATCCCCTGAGCTAGGTGAATGGTCAACTTTCATCATAATAGATACTTCTCAAGAAATCATTATATAAGTACCTTCCTTTCATCATCATAGAGTCATTTAAGTCATAGGTCATGCAATGGATCATCAATAGTTCAAGAATCCAAAACTGGACATTTTATCAAATACTTAGTGAGTGTGTAATGCTAGTGTAAGATCATGCAATTCAAGAGTGAAATAATGTAAGAAAAACCAATGTAAAATCACCCACCAACACTTGGTAATACCCTCATGCAATATACATCAAAACCTTCATCAACCTTGGTAATAAGTAAGACCCATAAGTAAACCATAATGTAATCATGCAATTTAGGTAAAAATGAAGTTTGGACACCATGGGTGAGAGTCTTGCAGCTATTCAGGTGGAGGAGAGACCCTTGGCCAAGGATGTTCAGAGGCTAACTAATGGTTTAGTGAGATTGCAGAATACTGAGGATGGTGGTGTGCTCTCTTCTAGTGAGGCCCACTTATCATTGATGGATCAGATTTGCACAAGATAGTTTGGAGTTGATAACCAATGCCAGATTCGTGATAAGGTGGTTAGAGTGGGGGCTAAGGAAGCCCAGATTGATTCTAAGAGAGTATTGAGGATTGGGGATCTTATTTGTGTGCCTAATATGGATGACTTGATCAGATTGATACTTGATGAGGCTCATTGTGCTAGATATTCTATCTATCCGGGGACAACAAAGATGTAGCATCATCTAAGTCAGCATTATTGATGGTACGACATGAGGAGAGATATATCATAGTTTGTATCCAAGTATTTGACATGTCAGCAGACCAAGTGTGAGCACTTGAGGCCTGGTGGAGAGCTCCAGAGGATGCCCATTCCTGAGTTGAAGTGGGAATGCATTGCCATGGACTTCGTGGTTGGCTTACCTACTACAGTTGGTTATTTGACTCTATTTCGATAGTGGTGGATCGACTGACCAAGTCCACCCACTTCATTTTGGTCAAAGTGAAGTATACAACTGAGAAACTGGCCCAGCTTTATATTAGTTAGATTGTGAAACATCACGGGGTCTCAGTGTATATTGTATCAGATCGAGGGCCATTGTTTACTTTGCACTTCTGGAAGGCTTTACATCATAGGTTGGGTACCCATTTGGATTTCACTACAAATTTTCATCCCCAAACTGATGGCCAGTCTGATAGGACTATTTAGGTATTAGAGGATACACTTTGAGCATGTGTTATTGATTTTGGTGCTAGATTGGACCAGCATTTGGCCTTGGCAGAGTTTTCGTATAAAAATATTATCATTCCAACATTTAGATGGCTCTTTTTGAGGCCTTATATAATCAAAGGTATGGATCACCCATCGGATGGTTTGACAAGGTAGCAGTGGTGAGCATAGGTCTTGACATGTTAAGAGATGACTTAGAGGTAGTGTGGCTTCGGAGTATATTATGATAGCCCAAGTTGCCAAAAAAGTTATGCTGATAAGCGAGTTCGACCTTTGGAGTTTATGGTGGGTGGCATGGTTTGGTTGAAGCTCTTACCCTTGAAGGGTGTTATGAGATTCTGGAAGAAAGGCAAGCTCAGTCCGAGATTTACTAGTCCGTTTGAGATACTAGATAGAGTGGGATGGCTTATAGACTTGCATTACCACCCAACCTATCTTCATTTCACCCTATATTTCATGTTTCAATGATGCCATATTTCCTTCCAGATGAGTCCTATGTGATTTCCATTGATTCAATTGAGTTGAGACCTTATTTGACTTACGAGGAGCAGTCGTTGTCCCTTTTGAATAAGCAGGTGAGGAAGTTGAGGACTTAAGAGATTGGTGTAAAGGTTCAGTGGAGCCACAGGTCCGAGAGAGAGGCTACATGGGGGATAGAGCCAGATATGTGTGTTAGATATCCTCAGTTATTTGAGCCTTTATGTTCATCCCTTATCTCATGTTCGAGGACAAACATTATTTTTATTAGTAGATGATTTAATTACCTCAAAGGTCATTACTAGCATTTTTTAATCAAATTACCATTTTCCCTTCTCGAAAGTTGCCTTGAGTCACTTTTGCTCAAGTCTAGAAGCTCAATTTTGATTGTAAATAATTGAAGTTTTGCTAAATAATAATTTTTTAAAGGTATAAAGTTGGAAATTTTGAGTTTTGAGATCATTTTGAGTTTCGATGTTGAAATTCAATTTTGTCGATTCCATCAGTTTCGTAATCCCAAATTTAGTCTAGGAGAACTTTCAATACTGAGTTTGGAGTTAAAACAGTGCTTTTAGGCCAAAAACTACATTTTTAGTTTATTTTGGCGCAAAAGTTTGACTTTATCAACATTCGGGATTTAAAGGCTCAAATTGAAATGAAGATTGTGAAACTAATGCAATAAATGACTTTGTTGTAATTTTTACAGCTTTTGAGAATATTTGAGTTTTAGAGTCTGATACTAGTTTAAATGATCTTCTTCTGGTTCGGGACCACAGAGGTTCCTGATTCGAATTCTAATTATTCCATTGAGTCCAGAACGTCATTTCTGGTAGAGTTCAATATTTGGTTTGTGTTCCCAAGTTCTGTACGAATTCTGAAAGTTCAGTTTGTGATTTTGATAAGGTTGTCTAGTACTGGTGCAACAGGTTTATGGTGCAGTTGGTCTATCTCTCCGTGTTAGAGAAGCTAAGCACCACATTCGCACAACCTTGATGCACCACAAACTCTACGATTCATGGAGGTGGGCTTGCATTTGCGGAGGGGAACCTTTTTCTGATCCACATTTGTAGATTAATACTCCACGATCGCGACATGTTAGGCATCATGAACCTCTACGTTCGTGGGTAATTATCCGTGTTCGCAGAGCGTTAATTTTACCTGAACCAATAGACTTTTTAAAAGATGGGTTTTAGCCTTTTTCCACTACTTTTAATATTTAATCTTCGTTTTAGAGCTGATCTTTAAGGTTTTTCAAGGCTAATTAATTGGGTAACTATTTTCTAACCTATTTTATTGATTTCCATTGATAAATTTGAGGGGTTTTTGACTTATAATTTTGGGTTTTTAGTGGTGGAGTTTGAGAATTTCTGGGAATTTAATTGATGATTTCTCCCTCATCTTAGCTCTATTTACGAAATGGTTTTTATCATTGAAATCCTTGTTACATGGGGAACATTTTCATGTATTAATTTTTAAATTTTGGCTACTTTTTTGGCATGATATTTTTGACCATTTTATTTTTTTCTCCGAATTGATTGATTTTAGTAACATTAGATTCGTTATGTGATCTTGATGCTATATTTGATTAGATTTTGGTGAATCAGGGTATTGTATGAAAGAGAAGGCATTGTATTTGACTTGATTTTTGACTTTATCTTAGGCAAATGAACTTCTAACCTTTTGTTAAGTATGATTGAACCTTGTATGCTCCTCTGTGTATAGAA
The DNA here is from genome assembly GCA_026153255.1 of Solanum medicagineum. Lineage (NCBI taxonomy): Eukaryota > Viridiplantae > Streptophyta > Magnoliopsida > Solanales > Solanaceae > Solanum > Solanum medicagineum. The sequence continues at coordinate 52,876 of JAPFFP010106635.1, forward strand.
TTGAGTGTTTAAGAGTAGAATTGGTTCTATATAGGCTTTTACTATGATATTTCGGATTGAGTAATTAGTCATATGATGATATCCTGACTTGTGAATTAATTGTGGATGTGAAATATATGTGAATTTGTGAATCACTTGATGTTGATATCAAGATGGTACTTATTTTGAGATGTGAATTTTATTCAGACTATGATTACATTGAGATATTGATGAAATTGCAACATTTATGATAATGACCTACTTAGTTTTGATTGTTGATATATATGATTCATATGATATCTTGCATATTTTATTGATATGAACATGATTAATATGCCAGTTATATATATGTGTTTGCTTTGTGATCCATTAAAAGATGAAAAGCCGAAGGGAAATTACCAGATAGTGGAAAAGAAAGGAAAGAAAAGGAATGAAAAGTTGAAGGGAAATGGTTCTGGTAGGTACATGGTCCCTGTGTGGCCCCATGGGTTCCGTCTGATGCATATATTAGTATATGTAAGCTAAGGCTTTGATCAACAGATGTGTATTTTAGGAACGACATGCTCACGATTACTTGACATTGCATGGCTTCATTTACATCTTATGGCATTCATATCATCTCATATCACTCTTACTTTGATATTATCTTATGAATTATTGATGAGACTATACATATGGTGTATTATCAAATTTAAGTATCTGTCGAGGTACACTGAGATGTGATGCTATGTATTGGATATATTCATATTCTTATGATGGTATATTATATTGTGCTGTGGTTTTTCCGAGTGCAGGATTATAGTTCAGAGGCATTTGGTAGGGTATTAAGGAGTATTTGTGTTCTTCATTGCTTTACTTTAGATTAGTTCCATTTTGTTGAGTACCCTGTTGTTTGGTGCTCACCCCTTGCTATATTTTTGTAGGTTGTGATCCCGGTCCATTCTGCTAGACTCTCTTTTGTTGGATCGAGCTGTTGACACCCAATTTTTACCCTCCACAATACAAATTAATTTTTAAGCTTTTAATTTTGACAATTTGAAATAATTGGTTTTTCAAAATACAGAGAAACTTTACAAATAAATCCCTTTTATTTTAAGAATTATTATTTTGGAATTAATTTGATTATTTCAGATTAATAATATTAAAAGATCTTAAATTAATTTATATTAATTCATCTTGTGATAAAATTAATCAATAAAATTCGATTTGATTACGTTATTAATTGGTCACATTTGCAACTCCAAATGGCTAATTTCTCAATTTAAAACCCCTACCATTGAACCCAAATTTTTAGCCTTCTTTTGGATCCTATTTTAATTCATTAATAATTCAAACCCAACCCAAATATCCTACAACCTAGCCCAAACTCCTTCTATTTTCAGCCTATACACTATATACTTACATATACATCACGCGTAGGGGCCACGCGCCCCCAATTCCTTATTTCCCTTTCTCCCTCTTCCTTTCTTGCATACACCCACTCTCCACGTATCCCCCTTTCTTATACTTCTTCACCTCAAACCCAAAACCAGAAAATGCCAAACCCCCCAAGATTCCCCTTAACATTCCCTTCAAATCTCCGTACATACATGTCATCATCCCTCATGTCCTTTGTCCTTGCTCGAAATCGAGCCATCCACCTCCCCTCATCCCAATGGCTTGTAGATGTCCTTTAGGATTTGTTGGATTCGAAAATAGGATAGAATTTGGGGAATTAACCGGGAAATAGACCTAATTTCTACCCTATTTTCGAACGCTAGAAGTCCATATATATCCTTCATTTTTCATATTTTAAGAAGAGAAGCTGTTTTTTTAATTTCCAGAAAAACCCTAAAAATTTCAATTAATTTCGAGTCGTTTATTTCCAAAAATTCTATTACAATATATATATCCCCTTGAACTAATTTTCTAGAAATCCATTGGTTTCAAAGGTTCCGAAATTGAAGGTTTTTGGCCTTGAGTTGGTGAGGACGTATCTCGATTCGTAGGAGTGGTGTAAGCTCGTCATCAGTCCTTCTCATCGTCCCAGTTCCTGCTCTTCAAAAGGTAAACGTCCAGACTCTATTCCTTCTCATTTTTATTTGAATGTGGTTGTTAGATTATGGGAAATAGTATGATCTATTCTGGTCATATTTGTGGGTTACAAAATAGTCATGTTATAATGTTTAATGTTGATGTTGTTGTTGCTATTGCTTGTGGTGATTCATATGGCTATGGAATTAGGATTAATACGGGTTTCATGTGTTTCTACTTAATGCCTTTGGGTGGTCTCTTGCTCTTTGGTTTTCTGGCTAAGCAAATGTTTTAAAATGATCATTCTGTACCATTTTAATGTGTTATGCTAAATCTTTGATTTATGTTGTGGCTGTCGATTGAAAGGATTTCAAGTTTATGATGATGTGCCAAAGAATCTGTCTCTATCTTTGATTCCACTTTAAATATGGTTCTAGTTCGTTCTAAGTTTGATAAGTTTGGGTGAAATGCAAGTCGTAACTTTCTTCCTTGATCATTTCTATTTGTCCTCATATCAATGGTGGTTTCGAATGGTATTTCTAATTACATGAAGTTAGTTGGGTCTTCTATTTTAGATGAATAATCAATGGTTGCTTTAGTCCATGGATGGTTTGTTAAAGTTTGAGGATTTGGCATGTCCCAACTTGTTTTTCTGGGCATTACCTTCGTGTATATGAGTCCCCAGTGTTTCCCTATGTGAATATAGCCTATTAGCATGATATTCCGTTGGGTTTTGCATATGCTTTTGTCTGAAAATCTGAGTTTTAGGGTCATAAATTTGTGATACAGGTCTTCGTCATATTAGAATCTTCTTAAGCATGCATAAAGGATGATTGCACTCCCTGCTTGCATCTTTGATTCAAGAATAGCTTTGTTTTTCCCTCTAAATGACTAAATGTTTAGATATAATGGTCTTGTTTGTTGCTATCGCATTAGGGATTACTGAAAAGTGTTGAAAGTCTATGTCTGTTCTTTTGTTTTGTGTGTTATGTTTAAAGTTAATCGTTGTTGTTGAGTCATAGTGTTGTGTTGCCCTGCCCTGTTTTGAAGTCTAGTGTCTTTCCAACCTGTTAAAAGGTAAAACTGTTTTTTGACTTGCATAAATAGCTGTTGGTTTGTTACTGTCATATTGCTTTACGATAGATGCCACTTCATATACCAAGTAAGAGACTAGCTTGTCATGCTAGCATCAGTGGTTCATGACAGCTTTTGTTACTTTCTTAAACTTTAACTCCTCTCTCATTGTTTGAAGATCTTCCTCATTCCAATCTCTGCTTTCAAACAGTTCAAGTCTTTAAGCTACTATTTTGCTAGTTTCGTCATTTTTTCTCCCTGCATTTTCCTTTAATGAACTACCTATTAGTTTAGTGTGAATAAGGCTTCCCAGGGTTTTAAAAGGATCAACTGCTTAGCTTGGTTGTTTAACGATTGATTTGTTCTCATATTAGAGCTTCATGGCATATGACATTTGAGTTTGCAAGCTACACTAGTTCTTTTAGTTGAATGTAGGCTGCAAACAAAGAAGTATATTTCCATGCCTTCCCTGCTCTATTTCTCATGAATCTGATGCTGGAATTTTATTTTCATTCTTATGAACTGGTAATCAAGTCAATCTGTTAAAATGTTTGTTATCATGTTCATTTAAGCTATTGTAGTAGGCATTCGGATACCCCTTTCTAGGTCCAGTCATCCTCCCAGTAACTTGATAAGGTTAAGGTGCACTGATTTGTTCCCGTTTGCTGCATAATGTTACAATTTGCTGCTGTTCGATTTCTTCTGATTCCTGTTGGTTTCTAAATAGTCTCTCCTTACTCCATATGCATGAGTTATATTGTTTCTATTCGTCTTAACCTGCAGACATTCACTTACATCCTCACGGTCATTAACCAGCCTTCTAAAATAGAATTATCTGAGCTAGTATGTTACTTGTGCATTGAAACCTTCTTAGTCCATTTACCAGAGAACATAGTTGCTGACTGCTCCCTTCCTTTCCTGCCTTTACTTTTAAGTAAAGGGCACCTCTTGCAACTTATCAAGTCCCTTATTAAAGAACCCTTGCTTTGGTTGTTAATTGCGTTAAGCCCAATGTGATGTGTGCATACGGAAAAGGCCAACTTCATGTGAATTCAAGCATGAGATTCTTGTTTGTCCATATGTTATGGTCATGTTAGTGTGAAGTTCTCTTTATGTAGTAATATCTTGTCCTTAAACATAATCTTGGATATGTTTGGTTGCTTATACATTCTTTATTTTTCCTTTGTACGCGACTTTGTGTCGAGCCCCCTCGGGACTCTATCCTTGCACCTAGCGTCTCCCTCGAGTTATTAGCAGCGATATATAGGTCTTAGAAGTAGGAAATCAATGTATATATGCTGATATACAATAGGTATATTTTGTGCGCACTATATGATAATGCAGCAGGGAAAGGGCTCAAAGCCCAATATGGAGGCAGCACCTGGATTTTGTTTAAGGGCCAGGCAGGCCCAAGCTTAGAGTTAGGACATGTGTTGGAAAATTGGGCTTGCTGAGCCCATTCCTATTTTTATGTGTTTCTTGTGTTTTCTTTGCTATTACTTGTATTATTTGTTACTTATTTTTTAACTCTAGCTTTATTTGTATTATTATTTTGTTGTTAATGTAATTATTGCCCCAACATGTATCCATTATTGTTAATTTCGATTTTTGATTCTCTTAGGGTTAAAACTTTTCCTACAATTTATTTTTGACAAAACTCTTGGAAAATTGGTTCAAGTGTTGGTCAATCTTTGCAAAAATAGTCAATATTTCATAAATTTAGTCATTTCATTCAAATTTAGTCAATTCTTTCAAATTTAGTCAATATTATGTAAATTTAGTCAATATTATGCAGATTTAGTCAATTCTTTCAAATTTAGTCAACACTTTTAAAATTCAGTCAAAGTTAGTCAAGATCCCTATTCGTCGGTCAACCGCAAGTTAGTGGCCATTTTGAGTGATTAAGTTATTCTAAAAAATGGAAATTGAACCCGAACCCTTTCTTTGGTATTAAGAAAGATTTTTCTGTTAGATCTTTTTAAATATTTTGATTGGTTTCCTAATTATCCATAAAATTAGGTGGCGACTCTTTCAAATTTCAGGAATTTGATTGATACTTAAATTAATTAAATATTAAATGGGATCTTCAAAAATCAAAAGTTACATTTTTTCGAATTAACACGAGCTTTTCTGGATCATTCCTGAGGTAGTTATTTAAATCTCCAACAAACCTTCGAAGATTCCATATTTATGTTTTGTTCTACTTGAGAACTAGACATGTGAGACATGTATTTCATTTGAGTATTTTGTATGTAGAGGCTTGTACATGTGATACCAGTTCTGGGATAGTTGTAGTTTAATTTCTTCCGCTCATCGATCATATCAACCTATTTATCTTCTGCTTCTATCATTATTGTTAAGTTCTTTAGGTTTGGGCTGATTCGCCTTGGTAGATTAGATGAGTGCCATCACACTCAAATTTTGAGCTATGAAAGTTCCTGTGCTCGATCTTCTAGGAAGAAACAAAGTAGGGCTGAGTACACCGAAACATACCCAGTAGGTTCAACCAACTAGGTAGTTGAAATTGGATAAGTGTGTAATGCCTAACGGTCCCTATCACCTGCACCGAAAGGGTAAATACACAATATATATAAATATACCCAATTATAAGAACAGTTAAAGATATAAAGTGCAATTAGAGATGCAAAACAAATGAGATGTCTGAATGCAATGGCGTCGCAGGCTATGTAAGAGGTGAAATCATGACCATTGCAGAGCCTATGTACACATCTATCGAGGTGAACTACTAGATAGAAATTAGGGGCGTCACAAGCCATGTACTAAAATCTCTCAAGGCATCCCTGGCAAATATAAACTTGTACAATCCCTCCCTTGCCACCTCAGCGTGGTCAAGGGATTTTAGAAAAGGTGGTACAATATCTCAATCCTCGCCACCTGCCCATGGTCAAGGGTTGGTACAGATTCAATATGAGTTGAATTTATGCTAATGCAACAAATCAAGATATATAACAGAACATACTTAGAATACCGATAAATTACCAATATAGGATCGTGGAAATAGTCCAAGTGACATATTTTGAACCACAAGTCATTCCTATGTCTCAAAGTATCACACTTTCACCAATAGCCAAACGTATCAACAATACCGGACTTCGCAAGTCCATGAGATGTGCATATAAGTCCCAATAGTACCTCAAATACCATCAATTACCACAAAATTTCTCAAATAATATCACAAGTCTCATATGATCACCACAATATCCAAAAGTGTGTCAAATATATAGGAAAGATCGCAGTTTGCCAATAAATCCACAATTTACCCAATTCCAATACAACCGATATCACATTTTCACCCTAGACTATCATATCAATCGAATCACTCATGAAACAATCCAAATCTTACAATTGTCATATAAACATATTCAGTAACTCAAATCCAATCTAAAAAGGTTAGTCAAAAAAACCTTGATACCGAAATCACACTCGAATCGAGCTTTCAATCAACCCAAACCCTGAACCGAGCTCCAAATCAATCAACCACTATCAAGAATAGATTATACAAGTCAAGAATAAATTTTGATATCCATATTGGCATGAATTAGGCTTAGGGACAAAATGGTCAAAATTAGAACTTAAATTTGAAATTCTCAAATCTAAATTTGACTAAAAATATGATTCTACGTGAGAAAAGGAGTTCATGGGTGAAAATCTCACTAAAATTGAGTTCAAATTGAAGGAGAAATCAACATTTAAGTCTCCAATTCAAAGCCATGGAAATCCCCATCTTGAATATCCAAAATCAAGAAATTCAAGACAAAATTAAGATAAAAGTAATGGAAATTAATTAATTTGATAATAAAAGCACTTACTCAAAAGTTTTCTCCAAAAGGTCTCTTCAAAAATCGCCCAACAAAGCTTGAAAATGTTGTTTTTCCATATTTAAAACTAATTAGTCAAAACACTACTCCGAGAACTTGGGTGGGGCCTGTGAACGTGGACTATACGAGCAAAATAACCTTTGCGAATATGGAGGTGTCATCCATGAATGAGGAGAGGGGGCACAGGAGACCTTCGCAAACACGGAGCGCCCTACCGCGAAAGAGGAGAAGCGGACAGTTGAACCTCCATACCATATATGTATCCATACCAGAAATGGCCATCTGGACACAACGGAATTATCAGAATTCAATTATGAGGTCTCCTCAACATAGTTACCGATAAACTCAATAAAACTAGTTTAAAACTCAAAATACCAAAATTTTCCTCAAAAAACTCTAAAAATTACAACAAGACTATTTCTAGCTTCACCAATAGGAACTACTGGAACTGCCAAAATTTCAATTCGAGCTTCCAAACTCCGAGTGTTGATCAAAGTCAAACTTTGGCTTTAGAAATAACTAAAAATGTAACTTTTGGTCCAAATTCTCCATTTCAACTCTAAATTCAGTTTCGTAACTTCTCCAAGACTGGATTCGACATTTTGAAGCTTATGGAATAGATGGATTTTTTATCCAATACTCAAAACTCAAAATAGCATAAAAACTCACTTTTTTAATACCTTAAGCTTCCAGCTATGCCAAAACTCATCTTTACCACTTTTAAAACACATGATTGTAGTTCTAACAAGGTAGATAGTTCAAAATAGACCTAAAGCAACTTATGGATTTGTCACGCCCCGGGAGGGTACCCCAGGCGTAACTTGTACCCAGCAACTATTGCTATTCCCCAAGCGAACCACCTAGTCTCATTGCATTCATTCACTCAACTTAATGACGGAAGATAACAAAGAAATAGCAAATTATCACTGGTCTACAAACTATCAACTCAGTCTATCATAAATGAAATATGAAAAGGAAGAACAATCTCAATGTAAAGAAGGAAAAAGAGGAGGGGGGGACAGAACTCCAACATCAACCATCATATGTCTATGCCTATGAAGCCTCTATAACTACTGTCTAAGGAGGTACCATACAGGCCATGGCTACCACAATCAAAGGAAATAATGAAATAAAACTAAAGAAATTGAATGCAGTGGAGGACTCAACACAATCTGAACTCAAGAATTTTCTCTGAACCTCAATGATTAGGCTGCTGAAGTCTTCTATCTACTGAATCTGCATCATAAAACAATGCAGTGCTAAAGGAGTATTAGTAAATGGAGTGTACTATATGTAAAACGGGCTAAAGTAAATGATAAAAATGGCAATCAACTCATCAATCTCTCATCCTTAACTCGTTGTTAGGAACGGGACTCTATCATATCATTATCCATAAAGACATTACACAATCACATCAAACTCTGAGTACAATCATCATGTAACCTATCTGGGAGATTCTATAATCGACAACCACTGCCTATGAGCTGGTGATGATACAACAATGAGATGTCATTTCCACATCCGTTCTGTACCTTGCCAGGGTAAAGAACGAGTCTATCGAGGATCCCAAAAGAAGTCTATCAAGCCCTCTGTAGGGGCCAAAAGAAACATCCATTTTCACAGTTCTATCCTCTCCTACGCTGGCCAAATAGTTAATGAGCATGAAGTGGACTCACTCTTGCCCATGTCGGTGCTAATATACCTCCCAAGACTCGACATGCTCATAAGTCTATCAATGCATCAAGGATTTCCATCACCCATCCCCTACGGGCAAGAACACTCAACTTATATCATCATCTATCAACTCAAAGAGTATGATTATTCCTTCAAGCTAAGGTTCAACCTCATTTAGATTCTAAGAAACAATAAGTCTATCAATTTCAACCATCAATACACTCATCTCAGGACTCAGACTCCAACAATTAAAACATTCAGACAATCAAGGCTCTAGACATTACTCTTAAGTTCATTCTTGAAGTATTTAACAAGGAAATCATGCAAACTAAGTATATAATCTTTACAATAACTTATGTGAATAGTAAATACAAGTATGAAGATCATCAATTTAAGATAATATATATAAATTAAAGGTAATCTTCAAGATAATTTTTCAATTCAAGACTTCTCAACTATCACTATCCTCCTATTGCATGTATTGGGGCACATGGAAGAATAATTTTGTACTCTGGGTAGCCTTTACATACTGATGAATTTCTACCTTTCCTTCAAGAATTTGGCCCTGGACTCAAAACCCTCCTCTTGCTATTTTCTCCTTCTATTAGTTTCCCTCATTTAAACTAAGAAAAATATGGTTTTGAAACTCTTTTTGTATGAATTAATACTTAAGAACACGTTTAGGGACTGAAAAATGGGTTAAAAATAACCAAAATATCCTTCCTGAAATTTAAAAGAAAAAATTTAAAAACTGATGTATTGGTTCGCGACGCTCCAGGGGCGCAAACCAGTACAATTTAGCTAATTTTTTGAAATTTCAATTCCTCTCGAATTTTTAAGAAAAAATTAAAGTGTCACTCTGTGCCCCCTCCACATCGCGCCATGGGCGCGGACAGACACTGTCTCGACATTAATTAGTGAAAATTATTTTTCACTTCGATTGCTCTTAAATCGGGTCGAGACCATTTTCTAACTTAATTATCCGTAAGGATCGCAAATTTGATCTCAGAGTCCCCATCAAAACTTTGAAAGACGTGTTGTGTACACATTTTTAGGGGCATTTCAGTAATTTCACGGGGTGTTACATCATCTCCTCCTTGGGATCATTCGTCCTCAATTGATGAGTAAAGGTTGATTAGAAGCACGAGTAACCTCAAAACTCATCTCATTCCTCACTCAGGAACTCTCGAACTTCCAACTATCCATCACTTTCTACATTTCTATCTTAGACTCAAGAATGGAATTAGCACGCCAACTCAAGGAAGGAAATTCAATAACATTAAGGATATGGTCATTACTTTCAACATCGTCATCATTTGGCACCAATAGGTGTGGGTATTTGAGTTTCATTGCTTCCTCCGCTTACCACATAGCTTCCTCAACAAATTGATTCCTCCACAAGATTTTGATGGGGGCTATCTCTTTGTTCCTCAGCTTAAGAACTTGTCGATCAAGGATTTGGACTGCAATTTCTTTGTAAGATAGACTATCCTTCACTCTCATACTCTCAACAGGAATTGGCAAGGCAGGATCTCCCAAACACTTCTTTAACATTGACACATGGGAAACCAAGTGAACTCCATCTAGCTTGGAAGGCAAGTCTAGCTCATAAGCAACCTTCCCAATCCTCCTAACAGTCTGGTATGGTCCAATATAATATGGAATCAACTTTCCTTTCTTACCAAACGTCATGATACCCTTCATGGGAGACACCTTCAAGTATACCCAATCATACACCTCAAACTCCAAGTCTCTTCTCCTCACGTCTATGTAAGACTTTTGACGACTCTGTGTTGTCTTCAACCTCTCTTTGATAACTTTTACCTTCTCCATAGAATAATGTACAAGGTCAGGTCCAATTAATTCAGCTTCAACAACCTCAAACCAGCCAATCAGTGATCTATATCTCCTCATGTATAATGCCTCATAAGGGGCCATCTGAATGCTAGCATGGTAGCTATTGTTGTACGCAAACTCGATCAATGGTAGATGGTTGTCCCAATTATCTTTGAAGTTGATGAAACAAGATCTGAACCTGTCCTCCAAAGTCTAGATAGTGCGCTCTACCTGCCCATCTGTCTGAGGGTGAAAAGTTGTGCTCAAATTCACCTTCGTACCGAAACCCCTCTAGAAAGATCTCCAAAATTGAGAGGTGAATTGAGCTCCTTTGTCCGAGATGATAGACAAAGGAATCCCATGCAACATCACAATTTCTCGAATGTATAGCCGGGCATACTCCTCAGCTATATTAGTTATCTTAACTGCCAAAAAGTGGGTTGATTTAGTGATCCTATCAACAATCACCCATATCGAATTTTGCTGCTTTTGGGATCTTGGTAAACCAGTGATAAAATCCATGTTGATCATCTCCCACTTCCACTTAGGAATTTCAAAGTTCTAGGCTAGTCCACACAGTCTCTAATGTTCAACCTTAACCTGTTGACAATTAGGGAATTTAGAGACAGATTCAGAAATGTCCCTCTTCATTACATTCAACCAATAGACTTCCCTCAAGTCATGGTACATCTTGGCAGAACAAGGATGAATGGAATATCTAGAGCTATGAGCTTCAGCCATGATCCTGTCTTGAATGCTATTAACAGGGGGCACATACAATCAACCCTGGTATCTCAACAGCCTTCTCCCCCTTTGGACAAAACCATCACCTTCTGCTTGTGGACCGCTTCTTTCAATTGGAACAGGAAAGGATCTTGGTCTTGCTTTTCCTTCACTTATAGCACTAAGGATGAGGTATATCCATCCTGAACATTAACCCCGTCTTCATTGTTCTCCTCAAGTTGCACTCTCAATCGAGTCAATGTATGAACTTCCTTAGCTAGTTCCCTCTTTCCTTCCTACACATGGCCAGTGCTACCCATAGACATCTTGCTAAGAGCATCAGCAATAATGTTAGCCTTACTTGGGTGGTAGAGAATTCTCATATATCATAATCCTTGAGTAACTCCAGCCATCTTCTTTGTCACAAGTTGAGCTCTTTCTGGCTGAACACGTACTGCAAGCTCTTGTGGTCAGTCAACACGTCCACATGCACTTCATATAGATACGGATGCCAAATCTTAAGTGTGAATACCACCATTGCCAACTCGAGATCATGAGTTAGTTAGTTCTTCTCATGGATCTTAAGTTGTCTGGAAGCATAAGCTATCACCTTCCCTCTCTGCATAAGTACACAACCCAATCCAACTCTTGATGCATCACAGTATATCATAAAGTCTCCTGTCCTATCAGGTAAAGTCAAAACTGGGGCTATAGTAAATCTAGTCTTCAATTCTTGGAAACTCTTTTCACATCCCTCAGACCACTGAAACTTGGCTTTCTTCTGAGTCAGCTTAGTCAATGGTGCTGACAAGGAAGAGAAACCCTCAACAAATCTGTGGCACTAGCCTGCCAAACCCAAAAAACTTCTTATTTCTGTCAGAGAAGTCAGTCTAGGCCAGTTATTAACTGCTTCAATCTTCTGAGTATCCACCTGAATATCATCTCCCGAAGTAACATAGCCCAAGAAAGACACTGACTTGAGACAAAACTCACACTTTGAGAATTTTACATACAACTCATGGTCTTTGAGCGTTTGCAAAACAACTCTAAGGTGATTAGCATGCTCCTTTTTATCCTTTAAATATACTAGAATATCGTCAATAAGCACGATTACGAATATATCAAGATACTGTCTGAATACCCTGTTCATCAAATCCATGAAAGCTGCAGGTGTATTTGTCAACCCGAAGGACGTGACCAAGAACTCAAAATGGACATACCGTGTCTTAAAGGTTGTCTTTGGGATATCACTTTCTCTCACCTTCAACTGATGGTAACCCGATCTAAGGACTATCTTGGAGAAACAGGTAGCACCCTGAAGTTGGTCAAAGAGATCATCTATCTTGGGGAGAAGATACTTATTCTTTATAGTGACCTTGTTCAGCTGTCAAAAGTCTATACACATTCTGAGAGACCCATCTTTCTTACGCACGAATAGGACAGGAGCACCCTAAGGTGAGACACTAGGCCTTACGAAACCTTTCTCTAACAAGTCTTTCAATTGTTCTTTTAATTCTTTCAACTCTTCGGGGGCCATTCTATAAGGTGGAACTGAAAGGGATTTGTTCTCGGGAAGGACATCAATCCCAAAGTCAATCTCCCTATCGGGAGGGACTCCGGGCAAATCATCAGCAAACACCTCAGGAAACTCATTCACAATCGGGACTAACTCAAGAGTAGCAAATTCAACATCATCCACTGCTAAAAACTGCTTGAAAATTGACATAACAAAAGCGACAGATTGCATCGCCCAAAAAAGTGACGAACTAAGCGATGTTGTCTGTCGCTTTCTTATTTTTCATTTCTTTTTAGATATTTTAATTATGAAAAGCGACGGACTGCAACTATATGTCCGTCACTTTTTTCGCAAATTTTTTTGGCAAATTTTATTTATTTTTTAAATATATTTTTTTAAGTTCTTCTCAAAAATGGAAATTGAACCCAAACCCTTTCTTTGGTATTTAAAAAGATTTTTCTATTCGATCTTTTTAAATGTTTTGATTAGTTTCCTAATTATCCATAAAATTAGGTGGCGACTCTTTCAAATTTCGGGAATTTGATTGGTACTTAAATTTAATTAAGTATTGAATCAGATTTTCGAAAAATCAAAAGCCATATTTGTTCGAATTAACAGAAATGGCAACTC